>JAXQQM020082490.1:0-26784 GCA_034641835.2 Pinus albicaulis
AATATTTTGGAGATATGGATCTGTGGAAGGTAGTGCTTTTTCAGGCTCCTGAATTGCATCTCAAAGAGGTGAACGTGGGAAAACTTCAATAACTCTCTCTCTGGGCATTGGATTGAAGTGCCGTAAAAAGTGGTCGCAAGTACACAGAATGAAGTTTCTGGGCTATCAATTTCAGAGACAAAGGACAAAACAGTGACACGTGGCAAGTCGTACAAGTTCGCTCTACTAAACCAGTCCAGAATTAGGTCATTGTGGGAGATTGGACACAACTTTGTCTTGAAGAATCCAAATCAGGTCAATCTGGAATCAAGCATACTGTGAGGGCTACTTCCCAAGTATTTAATTTAGATATAAGAGCCACAACTGAGGATAATAAGAATTTCAATATCGAGCTCCTCAAAGCAAGTAAAAGGTGTGTATTTTTTCTGAATTGCATAAGTCTTGTTTGAAGATTCAAGTTGAATTGATTCCAAGGGAATATTGTAGAATAGGTATCAATATTGGATTCTAAAATGGCACCTAAAAAGAATTCAACACCCATTAAGCCTTCAGAAGGCTCTACCATGACTCATGAAGATGAAGAATTGCAACATGATCTAACAAAATTAAGATAAAGGCAAATTTACCTCAGTATAAAATAAAGTCTGAACCAAATGAAGAAATAAAGATAGAAGTAGATGATGCATGCAAATATATTTATATGGTTAAGATATTAAAACAAGGAGGCTAAAAGGACTCATATTTTATTATGAAGCCATGACTATAAGAAAATGGAAAACATGAAGAATTTTCTAAAAGCAGACATGGAAGGTTTGACAAAGTTGATACAAGAAAAGTTTCCTAATGGTGAAAAGATAGTAGAAGAACCTCATGATGAGAACAAAATAAATGTTAATTGTGATTTCATAAACTCTAATATTGGCGAGAAGAACCACCATATTCCAAAGATGGATATGAGGAAGTTTGATGGAAAGGATCCTGTAACATGGATACTACAGATGGAGCAATATTTTGATCTCCATAACGTGCAAAACACACAAAAGGTACGCATTGCAATTTTACATTTAGAACAAAATACATTTGTATGGTATCAATGGCTTTGCTCCCGTAAAAAAATTGTCACTTGGTCAATTTTTACGGAGGAAATGATAGCACATTATGAGGATACAAAGAGCAACACCTTCTTTACCCAATTGATAAATCTCAAACAAAAAGGGTTTAGTGGGGCAGCACATTGAGGACTTCCAAAAATTGAATATAAGGGTAACTGATCTTACAGAGGAACACAGGATTGATCTCTTCCTAGGCACTTTAAAGGATAACATCCAACATGAAGTTCGCGTTTTTGAACCTGATTCATTGGAGAAGGCATTCAGGTTGGCAAGAAAAGTTGAATGTAAAATTATGGCGACAAGGAAGCCTACCACTCAATTCTATAAAGAAGGAAGTGTTGCTACGTCTAGATTTCCACAACCTACAAGGTTGACACTACAACAATTGGAAGAAAAAAGAGCAAAAGGGCTTTGCTACAGTTGTGATAGCAAATACACTAAAGGTCATAAGTGTGCTGAGAAGAAATTATTTTACATATATTGTGAAGAAGAAGAAGAAAATGAACAAGAAGAGGATATACACCAGGAACCACCCCTAGAAGAAGAAGAAATTAATCCGACCATATCGTGTAATGCACTGGCAGGAATTACCACTCCTCAAACTCTCAAGATAGAAGGACATATAAAGAAGAAAAGGGTAATAGTGTTGATTGATTCAGGTAGCACCCATAATTTTATTCATCATAAGGTAGCCAAGGAATTAAATTGTTTCCTATACCCAGCACCAGAATGTCAAGTGATGGTTGCAAATGGAGGAACTATAAATTTCTCGGGAAAATGCCATAATATCAAGCTAACCATGGGGGAATATGTATTGACTAGTCCAATGCTTTCCATTCCTATGGGAGGTGCTGATGTTGTACTAGGAGTACAATGGTTACAATCTTTGGGGACGGTAGCTTTTAATTTCAAGAACTTTTCTTGAAATTTTTTTCAGAAGGAAAGGAAGTCGAATTACGGGGTATTGAAGGGAAGCCAGGAAGGATAATAAGCTCTAATGTCATGACAAAGCTTCTAAAGAAAAAACAACGAGGTGTAATTGCACAATTATGCTCACTAGAAGTTCCGACATCAAAATCATCTATTTCTGTAGATCTCCAACAAGTCTTGGACAATCATTCCAAGGTGTTTGAAACTCCCAAAGGACTCCCACCTATTCGTGATCATGATCATGCTATTCATTTGATTCCGGGAAGTGTTCCTCCAAACATCAGGCCTTATAGATATCCTTACTTCCAAAAGAGCGAAATTGAACGTATGATTGCAGAAATGTTAGAGGCGGGTATAATTCAACCTAGTCAAAGTTCTTTCTCTGCTCCTGTAGTATTGGTACACAAGAAGGATGGATCATGGAGAATGTGTCCAGACTATAGGGAGCTCAATAAGCTCACCATTAAAGATAAATTTCCCATTCCTGTGATTGATGAATTATTGGATGAATTACATGGAGCAATTTATTTTACCAAGTTGGATCTTCATTCAGGATATCATCAAATTAGAATGAAGACTCAAGATATTCCAAAAACAACATTTCGAACTCATGAGGGTCATTATGAATTTTTGGTCATGCCTTTTGGCCTTACCAATGCACCTTCTACATTTCAAGGGTTGATGAATTCCATTTTCAAACCCTTCCTTAGAAAATTGGTGCTAGTATTTTTTGATGATATACTAATCTACAGCAGGTCTTGGAAGGATCATGTTGAACATGTTGACAGGGTGCTCAAACTATTGCAGGAGAAAAAATTATATGCAAAAAAATCCAAATGTTTCTTTGGAGTACAAGAGGTGGAATATTTGGGTCATATTGTATCTCACGAGGGTGTTAAAGTAGACCCTAACAAAATTAAAGCCATTAATGAATGGAAAGTCCCCACAACCATAAAGAAGTTGCGAGGATTTCTCGGGTTAACAGGGTATTATCGCAAGTTTGTTAAGAATTATGGGAGAATAGCAGCAACTCTAACAACATTATTGAAGAAAGATGCATTTTCATGGACTCCTGAAGCAACTAAGGCCTTTGAACGTCTTAAAGAGGCAATGTGCCTAGCACCGGTCTTAGCTACACCAGACTTCACAAAAACCTTTATTGTGGAATGTGATGCCTCAGGAAATGGAATTGCTGCAGTTTTAATGCAGGAAGGAAGACCCATTGCTTTTGAAAGTCGTCCAATCAAAGGAAAGTATTTACAGAAACCTATTTATGAGAAGGAAATGTTAGCAATACTGCATGCACTAAAGAAATGGCGAACTTACCTAATGGGAAGAAACTTCAAGGTAAAAACTGATCATGATAGTCTTAAACACTTTTGGAACAAAGACTATCTTCAGAAGAGCAGCAAAAATGGGTCACAAAGATGTTGGGTTATGACTTTGAAATAATCTACAAAAAAGGAAAGCTTAATGTTGTTGCAGATGCACTCTCAAGAAAAGATGAAGAGGTGGAAGCATTGCTTTGTGCCATTTCTATTATCCAACCAGATTGGATAACTGAAGCAAGAGATGAATGGAAGAAGGACAAAGATGTATGGACACTCATCCAAAAGTTGCAGCAAGATCCTAGTACATCTGATACATTTAGTTGGAAAAATGATTCCTTATGGTACAAAGATCGCTTATATGTTTGTAAGAATTCCTAACTAAAACAAAAGATTCTTTTGGAATTGCACACTTCTCCTTTAGGAGGACACTCAGGATTTTTAAAAACTTACCACAGGGTGAAGAAAGAATTTTTGGGATGGCTTTAAATTTGATATTCAAAATTTTGTGGCGGAATGTTTGGTTTGCCAACAAAATAAAGTTGAGACAATTACCCCCCAGACTTCTACAACTTTTACCATTCCAAGTCAATGTTGGGAGGAGATTTCAATGGATTTTATCACAAGTTACCTAAGTCCGAAGGTGGAGTGTTATCATGGTGGTAGCTGAATAGAATTATTAAGTATGCACACTTTTGTGCATTATCTCATCCATTTAAAGCAAGACTGCCACTACATTTATGGATAGAATTTAAAATATATGTGGAAGCCTACAAGCATGTAGAGTACAGATCCATTTACTGGAAATTTTTGGACAGAGTTACTTTCTTGTTTGGGTACTCAATTAGCTCATAGCTCATCTTATCATCCTCAATCCGATGGTCAAACTGAGATAGTAAATAAATGTTTGGAAGGATATATTCGTTGTTTTGTATCTGATAACAAACACAATGGGTCAAGTGGTTACCTCTAGCTGAATGGTGGTATAACACTTCCTTCCATACTACAGCAAAAATGACCCCATTTATGGCACTTTATGGATATCATCCACCATCCATCACATCATCTTTATGAGAAAATTTGAAGGTTCAAGCAGTGGAAGAACACATCGAGCATCAACAAGAATTTCTCCAACTCTTAAAGGACAACTTGAATTTGGCACAAAATCAAATGAAACAACAGGCAAATCAACATCGTAGCGAGAGAAGTTTTGATGTAGGAGACTGGGTATTTTTACGGCTAGAACCATACAAACAAATGTCCCTCAAGCAAGCTAAGAAGGATAATAAATTATCGCCAAAGTACTATGGTCCTTAAAAGGTGTTGCAAAATATTGGTATTATGGCATACAAATTAATATATTTCCCGCTTTTCTGTAGAGTAGCATCCATTTTCCATGTTTCATGCTTAAAGAAGGTTATAGGTGAAAATATTCCAATTCAAACAATATTGCTTAACTTATAAATAGAAGGAAAATCATACCGGAACTCCGTTTGGCCATGGAAACAAGAACTTGACAACTACGGAATCGATCAATTTCAGAGTATCTCATCAAGTGGAAGAACTTACCCACTGAAGATTCTACATGGGAGGATGAGAATTTTATACAGAAGCACCCGGAGCTACTCAAGCGTTGAGGACAACACGTTTTTGAAGGAGAGGGGCATGTTAGGTCCCTATATCACTAGTATAGTCCCTTATTATTGTTAGTGTAACCCCCTTATTGTTATTATTGTACCCTTGTAACCCCCATTTTTTTATTATTGTGCCCTTAAATTATTATTATTAGGTCGACTAGGATTACATTGTGGCCCACTAGGATTACATTATGGCCCCATGGACTCCTATTTATAGAAAGGAGGTTTTGTAAATTGTATCATCCAACATTTGTTCATTTATGTAATGTATTGGAGGTTGCCCCCTCGAAGTGGCTTATTTCTAAGGCGTTGATATCTCTTTTCTTCTATTTTTGGAGCTGGTTACACAACACTAATCTAGCCCTTGTGACCAAGACCAATTTCTTTCCATAATAAAAAAGAAAACATCTAGTATCATTCCTTAGGGATGTCATTTTCATGCATTTATTATGTCTGCATCTCAATTTTGAACACATGGTACTTTATTCTTAACTTGCTTTGCTTTCTTCTTCTCACTTCTCTTTATTGTTGTATCATTTTCTTCTACATTTCATTCATTCAATTGTGTGCTTCATCCTTCATGTCCATTTTCCTGTGTCATTTATTCATTGATTTATTCTTTTCTTTTTCTATTTTTATGTGTTTCAATATTCCTTCTTTCACTACATCAAAAATTCTTTAGTTTTCTTGTTTTTCTTCTATTCACGCATAAGAGCCCATCTACTTCAACTTATAATTTTATTATACTCTCCTTTGTCTTTGTATTCTAATTAGGAGTCCATATTTTGCATATTTATTGTTCATGTCTAGGAGTTTGCATTATGTTTTCTTTTTATCTCACTTTGACGGCATCATCTCTATCACCTTCTACTTCTTTCTTGACCTTTATATGGTATTTCCCTTCTACTACACCCTTTATTTTGTTATTCATATTATTTTTAAATCTCTTCCTCTTAGCTTCAATGTGCTCAATATTTTCTCTATCTTTCAAACTCAATGTGCCTCTGCTTCCTTAACAAATCTTTCTCACATTGCTAGATACTTTAACGAGGTTGTCTCTTTCTCTTAACCTGATCGTTTTGTATTTGTGATCTTTATTCACTTGGACCTTCTCCCTTATCTTTTGTCTACTCCTCACTCTTCAATTTTCAAGCTTTTATAGCTATAGGATTCTTCTTGCCATCAAATTCCTTTGTCGTCTTCTTCTTACTTGCACCTATATCGTTTTATTTGTCATGGAGTAAACATATTCATTGCTCTTCATTGGTTTTATTTTTTCTTCATTTATGGCATCATCTTCTTTCATCTACACCTACAATATTTTTCTATGACTTGAAATGGCATATATTTCTCTCTTCGCTAGTCATATTCTTGGGTATTCCTTCATGTGAAGCTTCCATTAGAATATATGTATAAATTGTTTATGGTTCCAATAAGACACATACAGTATTCTTCGTCCATTTTCAATTACATGTTGAAAAATGTGTTTCTTGTTGGTTCGACAACCTATGACTTCAGTTTGGTTAACTTAATTGAGACACCACTATCATGATTTGCATGACTCAAACTTTGAATCAACTACAAATTTGGCCTGGGGTGCCAAGTATCATCGAACGTGCACCCTTGCCTTTGACACTAATTTGATTTTAACTCTTGACATCACATTTGAACCTTTTATATGCTCCAGAATTTAATTCACCTTTAACATTCATTTTAGCATAGAATATCAACCTGAACTTTGTCTCCAACTTTAATCAACTTTCAACCTAATGTGAACCCTTTTGTAAAATCACAATAATATCACCCTTACATAATATGAAAAAATCCTAAAATCCAAGTATTTTCAAAGGATATCTACCATGTATCAACTCAAATCCTCTCACACCATAAAAGGGAAAATATTACCATGCATTTAAACTTTATGATGATCCTCCTGCACATGAACTTATACTTGTTATTCATTTTTAAAATTAGAAAGGAATACTTTGAACTTTCAAACAACTCCATTATTCACACCCATATAATATGCAAATATTTTTGTGATATACTTTAATTTTCCGTTTAAAAAGAATATTATATGCCAAAAAATTTTAAACCTTTTTAATATTTATAACCAAAGTTTGCTTAGGGGATTGTTGTTCCTCGCTTTATATCTCTGTCTTAGACATGAAGTTTAGAGGTGTCAACACTTTGGCTTGATCTTTTATTTCTAGCCATTACTCTCTTTCTAGAGGACACTCTCATGAAATTGCAAATATAAAGTTACATGACTAAGAATTTAGAGTGTTATCCTAAGACTCCATAGCTAAAACATAGCATGCATTCCTTTACCGACACTGAAATGAAGACTCATTCTCATAGGTATAAAATATAATGTTTTAATCATAAACATTAATTATGATCGTAATTTTGCTTTATTACAACTTGAGCACTTACCCACTCTCTTTGGTTACAACTAGTTGAGCTACATCTCCTACCTTCACCAACTATTTAAAGTAAATAGATTCGACACTAACTTCCATTACGACATGTGGCACCTCCTCGATGTGCTCAATTGATTCTCATTTTAGGAAGAAAATCTTATCCTCTAGTCAAAATCATCCTCCACCCATGTATGCTATTATTTCTCTATAACTTGATGCAAGTTCATTATAAGCAATTCAAGTGCTTATTCTACTTTTCCATTGTATATAAGCTCAATTAAGCTTTGCTATTGAAGATGGAAAACAAGTAGGTATTTTTGTCCAAAATATTTAGGTTGAAGTCATTAACTTAATCAATAACATCTAGCACATTTCCATACGGGATGGCTCTACTTCACCCTTTAAAAAATTGAAATTTACTTGGTTTCATTCTTCCAAGGATCAAGCTCTTCCCATTCAAAATGAAATGAAGAACAACACCTTATAATAATGAAAGTGAAGAAAAGAGAAGACAATGAAACAATTTGTCAGTGGCCACAATATGATTAGAAAAAATATTTCTCTCAATTTTAGCTTGTGGTTGATTTTGTTTTTTATTTGGGCATAACTACATTCCTTCGAAATCATATCGAGATAGCTAATATCCCATGCCCTTTTATCTCACATTCTAGGGCATCCAAAATCAATCTCAAAGAATTCAATGAGTGGATAGGACCTAAAACTTAAATGTTTAAACTATTTGGTTCACCACGATAGTTAATAGTGAAGAAATACTAATATTTAATGAATGACACCACTATCTAAAAATATCTATAACTAATTTCTAAACGTGTGTAATTTCGACCATTTATACTAATTTCTAAACTTGTTTGTAATTTCGAATATTTCTTCCTTTTCTTTATGCTTATATTATCAACTTTGCAATTTTGATCATGGAAAATATGTCCTCCATGATACTTAGTGTTGAGCCTTAGAATTGCCTTCTCTTTTACAAACCTTCACTTCATTTCATCATTATTTTATCACTTCATAAGCCTAAAATCAATGAAGAATGATTAGGATTGCTTAAAGGTTACATGAAATTGATTAACATATTGTATTTTCGTGATTTTTTCTATTTTAACAATTTTCTGCAAAATAGCTGCAGAATACATGCATTCCGTAGCTAACTGCGCATTCCGTAGCTGATCCTGCATTCCGCAGTTGTTTTACAGTTTGAGTGGGTTACAGGTGTCGTCTCAAGAAAAACCGCATATGGGCATATTCCACGTCATGTCTACATGGTTCGTTTCTCACCATGAAGGAAGAAACAAATTCTGTGTATGGTTTTGATACGTGGGAACATATTTAAGAAAGTAGACTTCTAGTAGGACTGTCTCAGTCCAGATGTCCATTTCCTTTTCACGCAGCCACTTTAAGAGTCCTAGTATGATTCGATAAGGAAAGACAATAATCCTTGAATTTTTGCAAGTTCTGTTATGAACATTTGTTATATAAAAACTTGGGAAAATGAGAGCTAGGCTAGAGATTTTTGTTCTAGATTTTGCTGAGTTTCTGTGCTACATTTCTGAAAACGCAGATTGCTCTGTTCAAGTTATTTCTCTTTTAATGAAGCAGACAGTGTTGTTTTGAAAGCGTTGATTTGATTTGGAGTTAGATTCCGTCTGGTGGTAGAGGGCCCCTGCCCCCTGTACGGATTTATTTGCGTAATTTAGATAAGTATTCTAGATGCCTTTACGTTTTTGAAGTTGAATTCGTAGTTGTTTTCATTAGCTACTATAGTTATACTCGTTCTAAAAACTCTTCCAAAAGAAGAAGCTCTTCCAAAAGATTATGAACATGAATGGGAAATGGCTATAGTATTGTAGGATTTAATTGCAATCTCTTTTGTTCACCATCACAGTTATACTTATGCTAAGTACTCTTCCAAAAAATCCTTATAATGTCTTAAGCATGATTGTGATCTTGAACGTTTCAGTTGTGTGTTTGCACTAAGTACCATAGCTATTCTTGCTCTTAAAAATCTCTTCCGAAATATCATAATGATGAGTAGGAGACAGCTATGATATCTTAGTTTTTCATTGCTTTCAGTCTTTATGTTTACATTTGCACTAAATTGTACAGTTAGGATTGTTCTAAGAAACTCTTCCAAAATACCAATCATGATGGACAAACAGACTATATGATTCCATAGAATAATGCATGATAGATTAGTTAGGATACTCCGGAGTTTAATTGCACTTAACTCATGCTCAGTTATTTTTTTTTAAGTTTGATAATGACTTGTAGTTCAGCACTGTTTTAGGCTAGTGACATTTTAGGTTCGGTTGTAGTTTAACTCATTGCATTTGCACTCCATATTCAGTTGTCATTCACTGCATATTAGATTACTTCAGTTGTTAAACTTAACAAAACAGCCTTCATTATTCACAAACCTCTTCTTGTTCTAAAATCCATAATTGATTCATAACCATATGAACATAAGACAATATCATTTTAAGGCCTGAAGTACTTCTGCAACTTCCTGATCATCTTACAAACAAACATTTCCTCAAAAGACTATTTTAAAAATCTCTAACCTTTGAGTGAAGTGTAGTGTTATCAAACTAAGTGGCAGAATAGAGTTAGGAACTAGCCTTAGAGTAAAAGACCTTATGATGGTATCAATGTTTTACTCTAATTATGCTTCAACAAATATCTAATCAAGGACAAAATGTTGCATGATTATAAGTTAGTTGTTTAACTGTTTAGATAGGATTTGCATACTTAATTGACCATGTCTCAAGCTCTTTCTCAAAACACGTTTGATGAAAGCATTTGACAAGTTGAGTTTATATTTTGAATCATTTGTTTAAAAGTCATTATCAAGCTTTGTTTCTGTTTAGTCATAGTTTAGATTTGATTTTTTTTTTCAGTAGTTGCCTTTGCATTTGCCACTTGTCATCAACCAATTAGGCTTCACTCTGTTTTAATCATTAGCTTCTTTCCACTAGCTTTCTAGTCATTTTCCTTGTGAACATAAAACTACCAAAAGACCAAAAACATCATAAATCATCACAAAAGACCAAAAACATCATAAAACACTAGACACAACGAAGTAGGAAGAGGTTACTTAGGCACATATGGTGCACTTCACTTCAGCAGTTTACTAACCCTGGTTGACAATTAAATGAGCTCAATTTAGGAGACTAGATTGAGCACAAACACTTAGCATAATAATGCATCATCACTTAGGGTTGGAGATTAATGTGGGTTGGAGATTGATCGTCCATGCATAAGAAAATACAGCCATCATTCCCTCTCTTCATTCCCTATACATAGAGTGCACTAATAATTTCTTCTGAATTTGTTGGCGAACTTATGATCCCTTCACAATTAACCAAATTTGATTCAATTTCAGAGATATGGCCTCATTAAAGCCAAAACTTAAAGGACCCCCATATTATATTAAATGGGCATCATCATGTTGAGCCCAATTTCTCTTTTTCTTCTCATAGCATTCAAATATTTACAATGCCTCACATCACATCCTATGATGATTGGAGAAGCCTAAAATTCCCAATACTTCACAAAATGAAAAATGTAACATCCTTTCAACATCTTTTCCTAAGCTCGATTCCCCCTTCACACCTCATGGGGTATTATATTACAAGTTACAACACTTCTCCCATGTTTTCACCTTTAGTGAGCAACTCAAGTGTTAGGTCCCTATATTACTAGTATAGTCCCTTATTGTTGTTAGTGTAACCCCCTTATTGTTATTATTGTACCCCTGTAACCCCCATATTTTTATTATTGTGACCTTAAATTATTATTGTTAGGTCAGCTAGGATTACATTGTGGCCCCACTAGGATTACGTTGTGGTCCCATGGACTCCTATATATAGAAAGGCGGTTTTGTAATTTGTATCATCCAAGAATTTTTCATTCATGTAATGTATTGGAGGTTTCCCCCTCGAAGTGGCTTATTTCTAAGATGTTGATATCTCTTTTCTTCTCTTTTTGGAGCTGGTTTCACAACATTTGGTATCAGAGCTTTGGATTCTACGGTTTCACTGCTCCAAACAGGTCATAGTGGAATTTTCACTATAAATTTTTCTCTACGAAGGTTCATAAGATGAAATGTTTAGAGTGCGAAGCTGAAATCCTGAGGAACATCGTCGCAAAATTTCAGAGCTTGGTTCGCAATATTTTAGGAGATATGATCTGTGGAAGTTAGGTATTTTTTAGGCTCCCGAATTTCATCTCAAAGAGGTGATCATGGGAAAATATTCATAACTCTCTCTTTGAGCATCGGATCGAAATTATGTAAAAAGTGACTGGAATCACACGGACTATAGTTTTCTTTCTATAAATTTCAGAGCCAAAGGATCAAACAGTGACACGTGGCAAGTAGTACAAGTTCGCTCTATTGAACCAGTCCATAATTAGGTCATTGTGGGAGATTGGACATAACTTTGACTTGAAGAATCCAAATCAAGTCAGACCTATGGCATTTGAAAGAAGCTTCAGAGGAATACTACAGGGCTGAATTTCAGATATTGAGGATCTACAAGCATAGAGTTAAGTCAATTTCAATATTGAGCTCCTCAAAAGAAAGTAAAATGTGTGTATTTTTTTTCCCGAATTGCATACGTCTTGTTTGAAGAATCAAGTTGAATTGATTCCAATGGCATATTGTAGAATAGATATCACTATTGGATTCTAAAATGACTCCTAAAAATAATTCAACACCTGTTAAGCCTTTATAAGGCTCTACTATGACCCATGAAGACGAAGAACGACAACATGACATATCAAAATTACAAGAGCAAGTGCAACAAATTTCGCTCTCGCAAAGAGCAACAAAAAATGACATGGAAGTTTTGAAGAAAGGAATGGAATCTAAGATGGATGGTTTGAAGAATGGCATGGAAGCTAGCATGGAATATAAGATGGATGAAATGGAAGCTAAGATGGAAAACATGAAGAATGATCTAAAAGTAGACATGGTAGGGTTGACAAAGTTGATACAAGAAATGTTTCCTAATGGTGAAAATATAGTAGAGGAAACTCATGATGAGAACAAAATAAATGTTAATTGTGATTTCATAAACTCTAATGTTGAAGGGAAGAACCACCATATTCCAAAAATGGATATGAGAAAGTTTGATGGAAAGGATCCTGTAACATGGACACTACATATGGAGCAATATTTTGATCTCAATAATGTGCAAAACACACAAAAAGTACAGATTGCAACTTTACATTTAGAACAAAATACATTTGTATGGTATCGATGGCTGTGCTCCTGTAAAAAAAATGTCACTTGGTCAATTTTTACAGAGGAAATGATAGCACATTATAAGGATACAAATAGAAACACTTTCTTTAGCCAATTGATAAATCTCAAACAAAATTTTTCAGTGGGGGAGCACATTGAGGACTTCCAAAAATTGAATATAAGGGTAACTGATATTCCAGAGGAACATAGGATTGATCTCTTCATAGGTACTTTAAAGGATAACATCCAACATGAAGTTCGCGTTTTGGAACCTGATTCATTGGAGAAGGCATTCAGGTTGGCAAGAAAAATTGAATGTTTTTAAAATTATGGCGACAAGGAAGCCTACAACTCACTTCTATAAAGATGGAAGTGTTGCTACTCCTATATTTCCACAACCTACAAGGTTGACACCACAAAAATTGTAAGAAAAAAGAGCAAAATGGCTTTGCCACAGTTGTGATAGAAATACACTAAAGGTCATAAGTGTGTTGAGAAGAAATTATTTTACATAGATTGTGAAGAGGAAGAAGAAAATGAACAAGAATCTTCAAAAGAAGAGGATATACACCAGGAACCAACCCTAGAAGAGGAAGAAATGAGTCCGACCATATTTTTTAATGCATTGGCAGGAATTACCACTCCTCAAACTCTCAAGATAGAAGGACATATCAAGAAGAAAAATGTAATATTGTTGATTGATTCAAGTAGTACCCATAATTTTATTCATTGTAAGGTAGCCAAGGAATTGAATTGTTTCCTATACCCAGCACCAGAATATCAAGTGATGGTTTCAAATGGAGGAACTATAAATTGCTCTGGAAAATTCCATAATATTAAGTTAACCATGGGGTAATATGTATTGAATAGTCCAATTCTTTCCATTCCTATGGGAGGTGTTGATGTTGTACTAGGACTACAATGGTTACAATATTTGGGGATGATAGCTTTTAATTTTCAAGAAATTTTCTTGAAATTTTTTTTAGAAGGAAAGGAAGTTGAATTAAGAGGTATTGTAGGGAAGCCAGCAAAGATAATAAGCTCTAATGTCATGAAAAAGCTTCTAAAGAAACAACAATGAGGCGTAATTGTAAAATTATGCTCACTAGAAGTTCCAACATCAAAATCATCTATTTCTGCAGATCTCCAAAAATTCTTGGACAATCATTCCAAGGTGTTTGAAACTCCCAAAGGAATCCCACATATTTGTGATCATGATCATGCTATTCATTTGATTCCAGGAAGTGTTCCACCAAACATCTGGCCTTACAGATATCCTTATGTCCAAAAGAGCGAAATTGAAAGTATGATTGCAGAAATGTTAAAGGCGGGTATAATTCAACCTAGTCAAATTTCTTTCTCTGATCCTGTAGTATTGGTACACAAGAAGGATGGATCATGGTGCATGTATCCAGATTATAGGGAGCTCAATAAGCTTAACATTAAAGGTAAATTTCCCATTCCTGTTATTGAGGAATTATTCAATGAATTACATGGAGCAATTTATTTTACCAAGTTGGATCTTCGTTCAGGATATCATCAAATTAGAATGAAGACTAAAGATATTCTGAAAACATAATTTCGAACTCATGAGGGTCATTATGAATTTTTGGTCATGCATTTTGGCCTATCCAATGCACCTTATATATTTCAAGGGTTGATGAATTCCATTTTCAAACCCTTCCTTAGAAAATTTGTGCTAGTATTTTTTGATGATATACTAATCTACAACAGGTCTTGGAAGCATCATGTTCAACATGTTGACAGGGTGTTCAAACTATTGCAGGAGAAACAATTATATGCAAAAACATCCAAATGTTTCTTTGGAGTACAAGAGGTGGAATATCTGGGTCATATTGTATCACACGAGGGTGTTAAGGTAGACCCTAACAAAATTAAAGCCATTAAGGAATAGAAAGTTCTCACAACTATAAAGCAGTTGCAAGGATTTCTCAGGTTAACAGGGTATTATCGCAATTTTGTTAAGAATTATGGGAGAATAGCAGCACCTCTAACAACATTATTGAAGAAAGATGCATTTTCATGGACTCTTGAAGCAACTAAGGCCTTTGAACATCTTTTGAACATCTTAAAGAGGCAATGTGCCTAGCACCGGTCTTAGCTACACCAGACTTCACAAAAACCTTTATTGTGGAATGTGATGCCTCGGGAAATGGAATTGGTGTTGTTTTAATGCAAGAAGGAATACCCATTTCTTTTGAAAGTCGTCCAATCAAAGGAAAGTATTTACATAAACCTATTTATGAGAAGGAAATGTTAGCAATACTACATGCACTAAAGAAATGGAAAACGTACCTAATGGGAAGACCCTTCAAGGTAAAAATTGATCATGATAGTCTTAAACACTTTTTGGAACAAATACTATCTTCAGAAGAGCAACAAAAATGGGTCACAAAGATGTTGGGTTATGACTTTGAAATAATCTACAAAAAAGGGAAGCTAAATGTTGTTGCAGATGCACTCTCAAGAAAGAATGAAGATGTGGAAGCATTTCTTTGTGCCATTTCTATTATCCAACCAGATTGGATAACCGAAGCAAGAGATGAATGGAAGAAGGAAAAAGATGTATGGACACTCATTCAAAAGTTGCAGCAAGATCCTAGTACATCCGATACATTTAGTTGGAAAAATGATTCCTTATGGTACAAAGATCGCTTATATCTTTGTAAGAATTCCCAACTAAAACAAAAGATTCTTCTGGAATTGCACACTTCTCCTTTAGGAGGACACTCAGGATTTTTAAAAACTTACCACATGGTGAAGAAAGAATTTTTTTGGGATGGCCTTAAATCTGATATTCAAAAGTTTGTGGCGGAATGTTTGGTTTGCCAGCAGAATAAAGTGGAAACAATTAAGACCCCGGGACTTCTACAACCTTTATCCATTCCAAGTCAATGTTGGGAGGAGATTTCAATGGATTTTATCACAGGTTTACCTAAGTCTGAAGGAAAGAGTATCATCATGGTGGTAGTTGATAGACTTACCAAGTATGCACAATTTTGTGCATTATCTCATCCATTTAAAGCAAGTACAATTGCTACTACATTTATGGACACAATTCAAAAGCTACATGGAAACCCAAGGGTTATTGTGAGCAACAGAGATCCCATTTTTACTGAAATTTTTTGGATGAAGTTATTTTCTTGTTTTGGTACTCAATTAGCTCATAGCTCATTTTATCATCCTCAATCCGATGGTCAAACTGAGATAGTAAATAAATGTTTGGAAGGATATCTTCATTGTTTTGTATCTGATGAACAAACACAATGGGTCAAGTGGTTACCTCTCTCTGAATGGTGGTATAACACTTCCTTCCATACTGTAGCAAAAATGACCCCAGTTATATCATTGTATGGATATCATCCACCATCCATCACATCATATTTAGGAGAAATTCAAAGGTTCAAGCAGTGGAATATCACATCGAGCATCAACAAGAATTTCTCCAACTCTTAAAGGATAACATGAATTTGGCACAAAATCAAATGAAACAACAGACAGATCAACATCGCAGCGAGAGAAGTTTTGATGTAGGAGACCGGGTATTTTTACGACTACAACCATACAAACAAATGTCCCTCAAGCAAGCTAAGAAGGGTAATAAATTATCACCAAAGTACTATGGTCCTTACAAAATGTTGCAAAAGATTGGTACTATGGCATACAAATTGGAGCTTCCTGCTTCTTCACAAGTGCATCCATTTTTCCATGTTTCATGCTTAAAGAAGGTTATAGGTGAAAATATTCCAGTTCAAACAATATTTCCAAAAATTGATGAGGAAGGAAAAATCATATTGGAACCTGAAGCGGTCACAGAAATAAGAACTAGATAGCTACGAAATCGATCAATTTCAGAGTATCTCATCAAGTGGAAGAACTTACCCACTGAAGATTCTACATGGGAGGACGAGAATTTTATACAAAAGCACCCAAAGCTACTCAAGCATTGAGGACAACACTTTTTTTGAAGGAGAGGGGCATGTTAGGTCCCTATATTACTAGTATAGTCACTTATTTTTGTTAGTGTAGCCCCCTTATAGTTGTTAGTGTACCCCTGTAACCCCCATATTGTTATTATTGTGACCTTAAATTATTATTGTTAGGTCGGCTAGGATTACATTGTGGCCCCACTAGGATTACATTGTGGCCCCAAGGACTCCTATATATAGAAAGGAGGTTTTGTAATTTGTATCATCCAAGAATTGTTCATTCATGTAATGTATTGGAGGTTGCCCCCTCGAAGTGGCTTATTTCTAAGGCATTGATATCTCTTTTCTTCTCTTTTTGGAGCTGGTTTCACAACATCAAGTATTCCTCTTTGATACAAAAAATAATGTATGTATCATTTTTGGTATGATGATACCATGTATTTATTTTTTAATGATAACTGGTTAATCAATAATTTTGGATGACTATTATGAGAAAGACCAAGGGTCGAATCACAATAGTTGTCACTACTCACCTTAATAGCAAGATATTAAAATTCAAACTTTCATGCCACTATTCACGTCAATATCAAGATATTCAAATTCAAACTTTCATGCCCCTTCAAGGGCTGCCACTATCCACCTCAAGCTTATAGGAATTACTCATTACAATTTTCAACATGTTCACAGTTTTTTCCACACAGGTTAACATGTCTCCAAATAATAGAACCTGGGTGGAGGGGGAATAATACCACCTAGCTACCACTCTATTTATTGTCCTTTGACCATTACCATGTATTTTAATTATATAAGTGTTCCCTTTATTTAATTATAGGTTATCATAACAATGATTTCATAATTATCGAATTAATTACAATCATCTTCATAATCATATCCACAATATCTCTATGAATTTCTTTGTAGATCTTCATCCCTAATATCTCTCTTTTCTCCTTATATTTCATTCTTATGTAGAATTATAGAATTAGCCTACATCATTACAAATACATCATATTATTTTATAAATTATTCATGATCACAAGTAGGATGTATTCATTCACAATGCCCTTTAACGAATATGTGTGATCATATCATTTTCTCTATATCTTTTTCAATTATATTCTACATTGGTCTCATCTTCTATGATCATAGCCTTTGATGTTATTTATCTTTATCTGTAATCTTCATCTTTTGATATTTTTTCTTCATTCTCGATCTCCTTCATCTTTTACCTTGCATTTTCAAAACATAAACATTATTGAAGACCACATAAAAAAAGTAACCATCCATTGAAATGCATGGGTTGCTAGTTGTTGTATCCATGGGTTCTCTAGGAAACTCTTTCTCGTACATGGTTTATCAATAATTATTCAATCATGAATATATATACATATACGTTTAGCTCTCTCTACATCATCATTAGTTATCATCTTGGGTTTTATTTGGTTAACCCTTAACCATACTCTCGATGCACCTACATTAAGGGGGAGCTTGAAGAAGGACAACCTACCCTTCTTTAATATTATTATTATTGTTGAATAGGAGCCCAAGGAATGGTTAGTTGGATCAAATGACCCTTCCCTAAGCATTTATGTCCAGGGGGAGCCCACGGAAGGACCAATTAACACTTCATCTATATTTGTATTTTAGTTGAGAGGGAGCTAAAAAAAAGGCTAGGTAGTCATTCTTGTAAATTTGTATTTTAGTGAAGGGGGGGTTTGAAGAAAGGTTAATTGACCCTTATTCAATATTATCATTATTTCCAAGTAGGATCCTAATGAATGGTTAGTTGTTTGCACCTCAAGCTTACTATTTTTACTAAGGGGGAACCTGTGTAAAGGCTAACTCATCCTTACTCTAAATTGATACTTATATTAGGGGAGAGACGAGGTAAGGACAAACCAATCCTTCTCCAAATTAGTATTCCAACTGAAAGGGAGATTGAGGAAGGTTTAGTTGATTCTTCCTCTATATTAATATTATGGTGGAGGGAGAGGTTAAATAAGGTTCTGATCCAGGTGGATATTGGTGGCCACCAGCCTATTCCACTTGGGCCCCCACCATTGTCTCTTTCAGTTTTTCAGTTTCAGCATAACTTACTATTTTTAGCAGTTTTTCGGGTCCTGAACTTCCGGAGCCGTTTTGAGGCCCTAAACGACGTTTTTTTGGGCATCGCTCCTCTAGAAAATTTCATTCCATTCCAAAATTATATTCATGGCGAAAGTTGTAGTCCTCGGATAGAGCTTTCTAATGATGTATCATGAGCGTCAAACGGAGATAGTATGCCAAAGTTACGTCCCTGGGAAGTTGAAACACCAATTTACCCAAACGGGGCCCATAGTTTTGGCGCTTCATCTCCTAGGGTTACGTTTTTGGATGTTTAGGGTTCTCCATTGTTTCTCAATAATAAATAGGCCCTCGAGCCTCATTGTAACTCAGTTCAGAGGCCTGTAGCCACCACATCTCTCCTCAAAGATAGCTACCAGCGCCCTAGCTAGTTTTATTTCCATTCTGTCTGTAAGCAAATTTCAGTTCTTTGATATTAATGAAATGAAGTGTCATTTCCGCTTCATCTCTGTATTTATGGTTATATGTTTACTCTTTTGTGTTCCTGCATAAATCCGGATAAGTGGTATCAGAGTGGTCTGCTTTTCTCGATCCTTCTTTGCATGTCCCCAACGAGGTCGGGGTATAAGGAGCTAGGGCTTGATCTGGTGGAACCTTTGCAGGATCAACCTCGCAAACCTCGATGGATGCCCATGGGGGACAAAAAGAAAGATGAGGGAGCAGGATATCCTATCAAAATATTGCTCGAGGAGGCCCTCGAAAAACAAAGGAACGCGATGATGGATAAATTTGCTCAAATCTTTCAACAGCTGCCCATCGGCGGCACATCTGCATCCAGCAGCCACTCTGGAGGTGCGACTCCTTTTAAGGTACAAGTAAATTTTGACATTCCCATATTTGAGGGTCAAATAGACGCAGATGCCATAGATAGATGGTTGAATCTATTAGAAGGATATTTCTCTGTTCATGACTTTTCATACCGGGAGAAGATTATTTTTGCACTCCTCAAAGCTACCCCCCATGTTAAGGACTGGTGGGAAACCTAATGTGAGAACAAGGACCAGACAGAACCCTCTCTATTCTTGGCCATACCAACTTGGAATTCTTTCCGAGACGCCGTCAAGGAACAGTACTATCCCGTGGGGAGCTATGAGGACAAGTACATACAATGGACCACGCCGCGACAACAAAGGGATCAAGATGTGCATGAGCTGACGAATCTGTTCCATACCCTGCGCACAAAGTTGGGTATCAAAGATTCAGAGAAACATTTGGTGCTAAAGTATCGCAGCTTTCTGCACAGATACATTCAGGAGGAAATGGAGTTCCTCGACATCTCCTCGCTTGGTACGGCATACCGGTATGCTGCCAAGATTGAGCAGAAATTCAAACAGAAGAAGCGAGACTTTGGATCCGTGAATCAAAAGCAAGGAAAAGGTGCTTCCAAACCGCAGAACAAAGGACAGAGCATGGCGGCTAAAGACAACCCGTCAAAGCCACAAGAAAAGAACAACACCGTAAAGCCAAAGAAGGACACGGGAAAGTGGTGTGAGCTCCATAAGAGCTCCACTCACAACACAAGTGAGTGTCGGGCCAAGCAGTCGCTAGTGGCCGAGATGAGGGCTTCTGAGTCAGATGCATGCTCCGACTCCGAATCAGAACCTGAAAAGGGGAATGAAAAAGGGAACCAGATTATTGATGCGGAGCCCAACGCCACTGTTGCCACTACAAAGGTCCAGAAGGAGGAACCGGAAGATCCAGAGGAGGAGGAACGTCTCTTCCACTCCCAGATGTGGGTAAAGGGCTCCCCTGTACAGTTCATTGTCGACAATGGGAGCCAAAAGAACCTCATTTCAGTAGACGCCATGAAGCGGTTGGGTTTGCCGACCACAGCTCACCCACATCCATACACCATCGGGTGGCTTCACCAAGGACGAGATCTCCGCGTCAGCCAGCAGTGCCGCCTTCCCTATAGCATCAAGCCCTTCACGAATGAGGTATTATGTGATGTTGCTCCTATTGATGTTTCTGATGTATTATTAGGACAACCATACTTGTGGAAGCGTCATGCTGTGTATGAGTTTCGACCTCGTGCTGTTATTGTTACTTTGGGAAATAAGTTGTACATGATACCAGAGGTACCACCTCCTACGGCTATCTCTTTGGTTACTGCAAAAAAATGAAGTAAGCTCATTTCCCAAACCAGGAAATTCGTCTTCCTGATGATCCACCCCCAGGGCAAGAAGAAGACTGTGGCCACGACCTCCAGACAGGGCTCCTCTGCATGACAACAAAAAATGGATAAGGTTGTGGAGGAGTACGGGGACATCTTCACCTCACCCACAGGGATTCCTCTGCACTGTCAGGTCAAGCACCCAATTGATCTGACCCCAAGTGCGCCGCTACCCAATGGACCGATCTATCGGCGCTCTGTTCTGGAGAATGATGAAATCAAGAGGCAGATTCAAGAGCTGTTGCAGAAAGGTCACATCAGACCAAGTTCATCGCCCTATGGGAGCCTGATCATGTTGGTACAGAAGAAGGATGGGACGTGGAGACTCTGTATTGACTATCAGGCGCTGAACAAGATCACTGTCCGGAATAGGTACCCAATCCCACGGATTGATGACCTTCTGGACCAACTCAAAGGTGAAAAATATTTCAGCAAGATTGACCTGAATTCTGGGTATCACCAGGTACCAATTGAACCCTCTGATGTGTGGAAGACTGCCTTAAATGCCAAGGAAGGCCTTTTTGAATGGCTAGTTATGCCTTTCGGGTTGACGAATGCTCCCGCAACCTTCATGAGGATGATGGACGATATCTTGTGGCCATTCACCAACTCATTTGTAGTGGTGTACTTGGATGACATTATGATCTTCAGCAAGACTTGGGAAGAGCACCTTCAGCACATCCGACAAGTCCTCCAAACACTGTGGCAACACAAGTTGTGTGCCAATTTGGAGAAGTGCATGTTTGGCATGACCCAGGTTCAATATTTGGGATACATTATTGATGAAAGAGGGGTACATGTGGATCCAGCCAAGATCCAAGTCATTCGGGATTGGCCAGCCCCAACCACTATAACAGAGCTTCGCAGCTTTCTAGGTCTTGCTAATTTCTACCGTAGATTTGTGTTGGGATTCTCTCATATCACTTGGCCCTTGAGTCAAGTCACCAAGGGAGGAGCGAGAGAAAAATTCTTTTGGTCAGAACCTCAACAGAAGGCATTCACAGAATTGAAAAATCGCCTCTGTTCTGCCCCAGTGCTCACATTACCAGACTTGCAACAGCCATTTGAGATCGAGACAGATGCCTCCGACTATGCTATTGGGGCAGTTCTTACTCAACAGGGACATCCAGTGGCATATCACAGTGAGACATTGTCTGAGACAGTTCGCAAGTATCCCACCCATGACAAAGAAATGTATTCCATTGTGCAAGCCTGTCGACAATGGAAGCATTACATTTTGGGGAAGGAAACAATCATCCACACAGACCACCGGCCCCTGCAGTTCATACAGACACAAGGGAAGTTGCAGAATGATCGCCATCAGAAGTGGTCCACATATCTGCAAAAGTTTCATTTGAACATCAAGTACAAGAAGGGTAGCACCAATAATGTTGCAGACTGCCTCAGCCGACCACCGATCGTGGCGCTCACCACCGTGCTCAACTCTTGTGGGCACGAGACTTCTGATTGGCCACTTCTCTATGAGAGTGACCAAGAATTCGGCCACACTTACACGGCACTCTTGGGGGGCACGCAAGTTCCAAATTTTCACCTCCAAGATGCACTTTTATGTCACCTGGGACACCTTTGTGTTCCTTCAAGCGAGCGTGCCAAGATGATATGGGAAGCACACTACAGTCGAGTCGCTGGGCATTTCTGGGTCGAGAAAACAGTAGCAATACTACAGAAGTATTTCTATTGGCCGAACCTTCGAAAGGATGTCGAGAAGCACATCAGATCCTGCACTGCTTGTGCCATTGCCAAATCGACCATCAAGAAGCAAGGCCTATATACTCCACTACCTACCCCTAGTCGACCGTGGGAATCCATCTCCATGGATTACATGTCGGGCCTGCCTTCTACTAAAAATGGAAATGACTGTGTTTTCGTGGTCGTTGACAGATTCTCGAAGATGGCCATCATGGCGGCCTGTAAGAAGAATATCACAGCAGAAGCCACTGCTAAACTCTTCTTTGAACGAGTGTGGGTGCACTTTTGGATCCCACAGTCTATCATATCAGATCGAGATAGCAGGTTCCTCAACACATTTTGGTCCAGCCTCTGGTCAATGTTGGACACAAAGCTCACCAAGTCCACAGCTTTCCATCCCCAAACAGATGGCCAGACAGAGGTCGTCAACAGAATGATTGTACACATTATACGCATGTACAATTCAAAGCATCCATGCACATGGGACGAGAGCCTCCCCTATGTACAACATAGTTATAACAGGGCTCTCCACAGTTCAATTGGCCATAGCCCCTTTCAGGTGGGCTTGGGATTCCAGCCACTATGTCCCATTGACATAGCCATGCCATTTGCAGTTGCTCAGGCCGATTCAGCTCATGTCCAGTCTGAAGTTGACAAAGCAAGTAGCTTCATCGAGCGCATTCAACACATCCGCCAACAGGTTCATGATATATTGGACAGATCCAATGCGAAGTACAAGCAGCGCCATGATCAACACCGGGTGCCACACAACTTCCAGGTGGGCGACAAAGTATGGCTACATTTGCAGAAGGAGCGCCTCACTGGACCCCACCGCAAGCTTCGCCCGCTCCGATACGGGTCGTACACCGTCACCAAGGCTGTAGGGAACAATGCCTTCGAGCTTAGTATTCCTCCATTCCTTGTTCTGCACCCAGTCTTCAATGTGGATCGCCTTCGTCCTTACTTCCCACCTCTACTGGACACCTCGGACATTGCAGAACAACTCACACCAACAGAGTTAAACCCAAACTGCATGGAACAAGCCACCACAGATTGTATCATGGACATGCAAATCAAGAACACTCGCCAACAGAAGATCCAACTGTATCGGTTTGTCAAAGCTGGCCAACTCCTGCACCAAGGAAAGTGGTTCACCAGGGACCAAGTTCAGCAGAAATTTCCTCATCTCATGGAGGAACTTAATGCAATGGGAAACATTGCTTCCTAAGGGGGGAGGAATGATCCAGGTGGATATTAGTGGCCACCAGCCTATTCCACTTGGGCCCCCACCATTGTCTCTTTCAGTTTTTCAGTTTCAGCATAACTTACTATTTTTAGCAGTTTTTCGGGTCCTAAACTTCCGGAGCCGTTTTGAGGCCCTAAACGACGTTTTTTTGGGCATCGTGCCTCTAGAAAATATCATTCCAATCTGGAATGATATTCATGGTGAAAGTTGTAGTCCTCGGATAGAGCTTTCTAATGATGTATCATGAGCGTCAAACGGAGATAGTATGCCAAAGTTACGTCCCTGGGAAGTTGAAACACCAATTTACCCAAACGGGGCCCATAGTTTTGGTGCTTCATCTCCTAGGGTTAGGTTTTTGGATGTTTATGGTTCTCCATTGTTTCTAAATAATAAATAGGCCCTCGAGCCTCATTGTAACTCAGTTCAGAGGCCTGTAGCCGCCACATCTCTTCTCAGAGATAGCTACCAGCGCCTTAGCTAGTTTTATTTCCATTCTGTCTGTAAGCAAATTTCAGTTCTTTGATATTAATGAAATGAAGTGTTATTTCCGCTGCATCTCTGTATTTATGGTTATATGTTTATTCTGTTACGTTCCTGCATAAATCCGGATCAGGTTCAATTGAACCTTATTCAAGATTAGTATTCTTGTAACACACCCCTCTTAATCCCCTTCGGAACACCGGTTAAAACGAGGTGGCCATTATGCTTGACCCAATATACACGGTGCCTTTATGGAAATGGGTCTAAAAAATTCTCTATTTTCAACTAACTCTAAACCTCTATTAGACATCGCCCTCATGTTCATCTTGTCAAGACGATTCTCGTGATATAAAATTTTACTTCAAATCGACCACTAGGTCCCGAAATATGGCCATTTCAATTTTTGACGAATCATTATGTGCCACATCATCAACCTAGCCATGTGGCACCCACCTGGCTACCCTAGCCAGCTTTTCGGTGTCACATGAAACGATATAATGGTTTTCGGCCCATCCATGGCATTGGCCCTTGTAACCCGCGCTTATAATTATATTTATATAAATTTTGTCGTAGTACCAACAATTACTATATATATATATATATATATATATATATATATTACAGATTGAAAAACCCTCAATTATCAGTAAATATTTCATTACCCCAGCCCTTAACACTTTGTGATTTCGCTGGGATGGTAGGTGGGGGAGGGTTTCTTATAACCCCTGATGGGAAAATTGAAGAATGGTATGCGTGGGGCCTTGGCAAGAAAATGAATAACCAAGTCAAGGCATATGGTCTCCTCTTTGGTATCACCCTTGCTCAGCAAAAAAGGATTAGAATATTGAACATTATGGGAGACTCCCTCCTTATAATAAAGAGCATGATCAACAAAAAGGAGGCTAAAAATTCAATGTTGAACCAAATTTTGAAAAGAATCAGGTGTAGCTGCAAGAGCTTTGAAAGAGTCAACTTCTATCACATTTTAAGAGAGTTGAATGGAGAGGCGGATACCCAAGAAAACATAGTCTGCTAAATAGAATAAATCAGGAGGCTTATCAATGGGATCGAATGGTTCCAAGACATCTCATAGCTGCTATGAAGGGAATAATTGTGCTGATGTATTGGACCCTCTCTAATTGAAAGGGAAAAAGCATTAAAATCAGGAATTTAAATGAATATAAAGATAAAGGAGGCCAAGTTCTTCTCCCTAGCATATATTATCCTCTCCATTACCCCCCATCTCCCTCATCCCTTTCTACCTCTCCCCCTCACTCCCTCACCCATCGCTCGCTCACTCCCTTACTCCCTCATCCCCTACTCCTCGTTTGCCTTCGGCTTCACCCTATCCCACCTCCCCCACCTCCCCCACTCCCCTCCACCCTCATCTCATACTGTCCTTCATCGTACTCTCGATGGTTGGTGCCTCCAATTAACAGCAGGTGGATCAGTACTGACACCACAGTTAGAGATATCCTATTGTGTGTAACCATTAAACAGCTCCAGGACAGGGATGACGAGATAATGAAAACAAGTGGTGATGGAATTGGGGGCGACGTGGGATGAAGTAGGTTTTACCCAAGCACTATGGCTTGTCACACGAACTATTCTTTTACAAGGTTGTATAATATGTGTGATCCGACTTTAATTTTTTATCATTGGAGTAGTTCGATCAAGCGCGCGACCATTAATATGCAACATCTCGTGGTCAATTTGGGGAAGGTTGCAATCATGGGGATTAGCTAGGCACTGAAGAGGAATTATCAACCCATCAATAGTCACTGGTGCTATATAAGGAACAGAAGGCACTTCCATAATAGATGTAAAGCAAAGGATTTGTTCTCGGGAGGCTGCCAGGTCGGCTTGGTGAGTTTTCTAGGGTGGTGTTGTGAGAGTTTGGAGGCTAACAATAGGTGTATAATTGTTGGCCTTATCATCTCTTGGGCTTATTTTAAGGGCAGGGTGATCTCAGACTTTGGGTGTCTGCTTCTGTGGTTGGATGAGGATAGCTCAGGGAAGCGGAATTGGGAAAGAGGAAGCGCAGATAAAATTCAAGGCTTGGTAGATACTCTGGAGCAGCTAGGTAGGGGAGTCACGTACTATGTGAATTCCTATATGAAGAATCATATAATAACCAGTGATCAGTCTGTGTTGAATTACCAGGATTCTAAGTGGTACTCTAAGACGGCATGTTGGGACGAGGCCTTTAGAACTTGTTTCTTCGTTTAGACTTTTGAAGCGGTGAAATTAATAGTTAGTGTTAGTGAGGGTCTTAAAATGCGGAGGACTACAAGGCAAAGGAAAGGGAAAAATAAGAAAACTGAGATAGAAAGAAGCACGGAGATGGGAGTGGAGGCCTGGGGAGTAAGATGCAAATTCTCAATGAGGGTAATCGAATGTATCATGCC
>JAXQQM020075308.1:0-13864 GCA_034641835.2 Pinus albicaulis
TTGCTCTCCATCGGGCCTAGGGGATCCCGGGTTGGGATATATGGTAAATGATGGATAGTGGGTCTCAAAGTTTAAGGCCAAGTGATTCAATGTGGGATTACTGTGAAGCTCCCCAGAAACTAGAGACAGAAAATTCATCACGGCATAGAGAATCCAGTGGTATCCACACTTGTGTTGGCCTAGTGATCGAGTGGAGATCACAGTAAAGATGGTTATGACATGTTTATTATGTTGGCTTAGTGATCCAGTGTGGATCACGGTAAATTCAGATTTATGTTGATGAGGGTGAGGTGGTTTAGCCTCAGAATTCCCTAGTTGGTTCTTTCAGTTTGAGTCTGTTATGAAACCAGCTCCCAAAATAGAAGAAAAGAGAGATCAACAACTTAGAAATCAGCCACTTTGAGGGGGAAACCTCCTTTAAATTACATAAATGAACAATTCTTGTATGATACAAATGAAAAAACCTCATTTCTATATATATGAGTCCATAGGGCCACAATATAATCCTAGCCGACCTAACAATAATAATGTAAGGGCACAAAAACAACAATAGTGGGCTTTTATGGGGCACAATAATAACAATATGGGGACTACAGGGGTACAAAAATAACAATAAGGGAACTACACTAACAACAATAAGGGACTACACTAACAACAATAAGGGACTACACTAGTAACATAGGGACCTAACATGCCCCTCTCCTTCAAAAAAGTGTTGTCCTCAACACTTGAGTAGCTCTGGATGCTTCTGTATAAAATTATCATCCTCCCATGTGGAATCTTCAGTGGGTAAGTTCTTCCACTTGATGAGATACTTTGAAATTTATCAGTTTCGTAGCTGTTGAGTTCTTTTTTCCATGACCGCTTCAGGTTCCAATATGATTTTTCCTTCCTCATCAAGTTTTGGAAATATGGTTTGAACTGGAAGTTTGTCACCTATAACCTTCTTTAAGCATGAAACATGGAAAATTGGGTGCACTCGAGAAGAAGCAGGGAATTCCAATTTGTATGCAACAGTACCAATATTTTGCAACACCTTGTAAGGACCATAGTACTTTGGCGTTAATTTATTATCCTTCTTGTGCACCAATATTACTAGAATAGAGAAAAAAATTTGACTAGGTTGAATTATACCAACCTCTAACGTTTCTGCAATCATACATTCAATTTCACTCTTTTTGGACATTCATGCTTGTAATATGGCATGGGGGTGATTGGATGAAGAGAGATTTGGCTCAACCAATCTATGGTTGGGTGGAATGTGGTAGTCCCATCTCCAGTTGGTTTTTAGATTCTTTAATGAGAGGTTCATTTCCTTGGTATTTGATGAGAAAATGTACTAGTTTATATGTGGATTCTATGGGTGTTGTATCACTGATATTTCTGTTGTTATTATGCTATTTATAAACATGTATTTTGACGGTGATGATGTATGGCTCTCTCCGTGTTTTTTACTGACAAATGAATGAGCAATGTATCTATGACATCATAGATGATAATGAACAATGCTTCTTAGCAATTCTCAGATAAGTATGAGACCCCTATGCTCATATATGTTGTTTACACCTATAGTTTCCATGTTTGTGACATGTTTGACAAAATGTCAGTCCTGGTTCGGGATGGTAGGGATTATTCCTGGAGTTGGTTCATGGTTTATTAGCCTTTTCATCATGTGTTTAATGGATTCCAGAAGTTACAACAAGTTCTGGGTAGTGGCTGAAATTATGGGCTTGAAAAGTGCCTCAATTTTCGCAGACTCTAGCACAACACTGCTGGAAATAGTCCCTGGAAGTAGGCATGTAGGCTTGTGCATGCATCTAGAGCCTCCTAGAGGTAGGCATGTAGGCTTGTGCATGCGTCCAGAGGTCCAGAAGCTCAAAATGTCAGTGGGATCTAGGGGCAAGATCCCTGAATGGTTGGGTTGGATCCTGGGGGTATTATTGTTGATGTACAATGTTTCTATGAAATGTTTCCGCGATTCCAATTCCTAAGCTTCACTTAGAGGTTGAATCTCATCGAGTAGCCTCTCATCACATGTTTTCCTCTGCTTATTAATTTGTGTTGAGAAATATAAGGGATTAGCATTAGGTAATTTCTCTTTGATAGTGATTGTTTGTGAATGCTTTTTACTTCTTTAGATTAGGATCTTCTTCTTTCTTAGTTTATTAGTGTTCTTCTTCATCAAACAATGACTAATGCATGGACATAAATAGAGAAGAGACATAGCATGTAGGCTATGAGCCAGGGCCAAAACCTCTCACTCTTTGTGAGGAAAACCCGCACAAATTCTTCTTATAGAGATTCCAATTGACAAATGCCAAGACCAAGACCCTTGACCTAGTAGCCACTCCAATACCAAGACACTATTTCTCTGATAAGATTACTTCCTTTCTCGGTTTGAATCCTCTTCTTTCAATACACCGATACATCATCGAGACCTTGTCACTAACATTAATATCATATCTTCATTGTGGCATCGAACCATGGTCTTCATTATATCACCAACTATAGCTTGTATGTACTCGTCAACTTGATCATAGTGCAACAAGAATATCTTCCTATAGTAGTACTGAAATATATGTGATATTACATCAAACTCATGTGGAATGTAGTAGAGATACTACCGAGACATAGAGACTTCCTTCAAAAACTTCATCATTGCAATTACACCCGAAACCATGAGACTTCTTCCTTTTAAGATAGTTCCGAATTGCCATGACATCTTAGACATCCTTTTATGATTGCACTAAGACTGCTCTTCCGAAAGGATTCAAATTGTATCTCTATTTTATGCATCCGAAATATTTAGATATGTTCAAACCGTACTGAATTATGCGAAGTCCACATGGGTATATATAGTAGTTTGCCAAAGTGAATAAGCCGACATGAACTAGCGAACAATTGTGTCTTCACTTTGAGCCGACTTGAGTTTGTTCATTCATTTGTTTTGAGGCCGACTTCCAGAAGAGACTAGTGCTTGACTTGGAGGGCTACTTGACAATCCTATAGACTTATATATATTCTTCATATGCCCAAGATGAGTATGACATTGACTCTAAGAATCCCTTGCTCATGAAAGTTACCCATGAAGCAAGTATTACAATAATAATTATATTTTATTCATTACATCATTTACATGTGTCACAATTACATGTCATTATGAAGACCGAACCTAGTTACAATTTTCAACAATCCCTCTTAACTAGGGATGTATTGTTGTGAAACCAGCTCCAAAAATACAAGAAAAGAGATATGAACACCTTATAAATAAGCCACTTCGAGGGGGCAACCTCCAATACATTACATGAATGAACAATTCTTGGATGATACAAATGACAAAACCTCCTTTCTATATATAGGAGTCCATGGAGCCACAATGTAATCCTAGCCGACCTAACAATAATAATGTAAGGGCACAATAATAACAATATGGGGGTTACAGGGGTACAACAATAACAATAAGGGGGGCTACACTAACATAATAAGGGACTACACTATTAATATAGGGACTTAACATGAACCCTCTCCTTCAAACAAGTGTTGTCCTCAACGCTTGATTATTTCTTGATGCTTCTGTATAAAATTCTCATCCTCCCATGTGAAATATTCTACAGGAAAGTTCTTCCACTTGCTAAGATACTCTGAAATTGATCGTACTTGTCGAGTTCTTGTTTCTATGACTGCTTCATAACTTCTTTCAATGTGATGTTGATCTTCCTGTTGTTTCATTAGATTCTGCACCAAAGTTGGGTTATCCTTTGAGAGTTGGAGAACTTGTTGTTGATGCTCATTGTGATCTTCCACTAATTTATCATCCATATTAGCTATTATTTGATCCTTCAAACCATCCAACTTAGCCTCCATTTCTGCTTTTAAACCATCTATTTCATCTTCGGTTGCTCTTCGTAAGATCGAAATTTGTTGCACTTGGTACCGTAATTTTGATATCTCATATTGCAATTCTTCCTCCTCATGTGTCATAGTATAGCTTTCTGAGGGCTTAATGGGTATGGAATTATTTTTTGGAGGCATAATAGAACCCATTATTGACAAAAATTCTTCAATATGCCCTTTGGAATCAATTCAAATTGATTCTTCAAACAAGACTCATGCAATTCGGAAAAAAATAATACACACCTTTTTCTTGCTTTTGACGAGCTCGATATTGAAATTGGATTATCTCTGTGATTGTGGCCCTTCAATATTTGAAATTCAGCACTGAAGTAGCCCTACGAATTCTCTTTTGAATGCCACAGGTTTGACCTGATTTGGATTCTCCAAGACAAAGTCGTGTCCAATCTCCCACAATGGCCTAATTCTAGACTGGTTCAGTAGAGCGAACTTGTAGGACTTGCCACATGTCACTGTTTCATATTTTGTCTCTGAAATTGATAGCCAAAAAACTATAGTCTGTGTGTTTGCGACAAATTTTTACGAAACTCCAATCCAATGCCCAGAGAGAGATTTATTGAACTTTTCCCACGATCATCTCTTTGAGATGAAATTCAGGAGCCTGAAAAAGCACTACCTTCCACAAATCATATCTCCAAAAATATTGTGTACCAAGATCTGAAATTTTTTATACAATGGGAAACTCAGATTTTAGCTTCATGCTCTAAAAATTGTGTTCTGAAACCTCGTAGAAAACGTTATAGCGAAAATTCAGGGGCGATGACTCATTTATGAAATCTGTGGAGCCATTTTATTCCCTAACTTCCACAGATCATATCTCCAAAAATATTGCAAACCAAGCTCTAAAATTTTGTAAATGATGTTCTCAGATTTCGCTTCGCACTTAAAATTTCAGCTCAACCTTTGCAGGCAGGTTATAGTGAAAATTCCACGATGACCTGTTTGGAGCAGCGAAACCCTAGACTCCAAAGCTCTGATACCAAATGTTGTGTAACCAGCTCCAAAAATAGAAGAAAAGAGATATCAAAGCCTTAGAAATAAGCCACTTCGAGGGGGAAACCTCCAATACATTACATAAATGAACAATTCTTGGATGATACAATTTACAAAACCTCCTTTCTATAAATAGGAGTCCATGGGGCCATAATGTAATCCTAGTGGGCCACAATGTAATCCTAGCCGACCTAACAATAATAATTTAAGGGCACAATAATAACAAAATGGGGGTTACAAGGGTACAACAATAACAATAAGGGGGGCTACACTAACATAATAAAGGACTACACTATTAATATAGGGACTTAACATGCCCCTCTCCTTCAAACAAGTGTTGTCCTCAACGCTTGATTATTTCTTGATGCTTCTGTATAAAATTCTCATCCTCCCATGTGGAATCTTCTACAAGAAGGTTCTTCCACTTGCTGAGATACTTTGAAATTGATCGTACTTGTCGATTTCTTGTTTATATGACTGCTTCATAACTTCTTTCGATGTGATGTTGATCTTCCCGTTGTTTCATTAGATTCTGCACCAAAGTTAGGTTATCCTTTGAGAGTTGGAGAACTTGTTGTTGATGCTCGATGTGATCTTCCACTAATTTATCATCCATATTAGCTATTATTTGATCCTTCAAACCATCCAACTTAGCCTCCATTTCCACTTTTAAACCATCTATGTCATCTTCGGTTTCTCTTCAAGAGATCGGATTTACACTATATCAGAATTTGATATTCATACCTAAATTATTTTCTCTGCGCTACTCCAGAGGGCTTTTTTGAGGGCTTAATGGAAGCAGACTATTTTGGAGGCATTATAGAACCAAATAATTATAAAAATTCTAAAATATGCCCTTGAATAAATTCAAACTAATTTTTTTTTTCAAACGAGACTTATGTAATTCGAAAAAAATACACACCTTTTTCTTGCTTTTGAGGAGCTCGATATTGAAAATAAATTATCTATGTGATTTCGTATCTTCAATATCTAAACTTTGGCTTTGTGGTAGTCCTCTGAATCCTCTTTCGAATGCCATAGGTCTGACCTGATTTGGACTCTCCAAGGAAAATTTATGTCTAATCTCCCACAATGACCTAATTATGGACTGGTTCAGTAGAGCGAACTTGTACGACTTTCCACATGTCACTGTTTCCTCTTTCAGCTCTAAAATTTATAGACATGAAACTACAATCTGTATATTTGTGGCCACTTTTTACAGAATCACAATCCGATGCTCAGAGAGAGAGTTATGACGTTTTTCCCACGGTCACCTCTTTGAGATGAATTCTGGAGCTTGAAACAATCCTAACTTCCATAGATTATATCTCCAAAAATATTATGAATCCAGATATAAAATTTTTACAAGAGGTTCTTCAAGATTTTGACTTCTCTTTGCGAAAATTTCAGCTTATGAAACCTCATAGAAAAATATTAATAGTAAAAATTCTGCGATGACATGTTTAGCTTAAATTTAGGAGCCTGGAAAAAGCCCTAACTTCCACAGATCATATCTCTGAACATATAACCTAAGTTTCAAATTACAGATTCCTTAGATTTTGGCTTCACACTATAAAATTTAAGCTTCCGAACCTTCGTATAAAAACAAAGGCTAGAAAAATTCCATGATGACCACAGACAAACTAAACCCTAGAATCCAAAGCTCTTATACCAAATGTTGTGAAACCAGCTCCAAAAATAGAAGAAAAGAGATATCAACGCCTTAGAAATAAGCCACTTCGAGGGGGAAACCTCCAATACATTACATTAATGAACAATTCTTTGATGATACAAATGACAAAACCTCCTTTCTATATATAGGAGTCCATGGGGCCACAATGTAATCCTAGTGGGCCACAATGTAATCCTAGCCGACCTAACAATAATAATGTAAGGGCACAATAATAACAATATGGGGGTTACAGGGGTACAAAAATAACAATAAGGGTGGATACACTAACATAATAAGGGACTACACTATTAATATAGGGACTTAACAAGTATTCATAATGGTACTTGGTCATTCTCAATTTAAAGAATTTCTTGTAAGAAGAATTAGATTAGTAATCCATCTTTATAGCATCATATCAACCAACATTTTCACATATTAAGGACTTGAATAAAAACTATATCTCTCCACAAGTTTTGAGCTCAATTTTGGCGAGACCAATGATTTATAGACACCTTAATCATTATCCCTCCTGGAACATACCCTACACGGGTTCTCAGGGTGTGTTCCATTGGGACTATTCTCATCTTGGATTCCCAGTCCTAAAATAATATCGGTCCTCTATGAATACTCTTATCTTGGATGCCCTATCTCATCCTCAAAGAGTATCAGATGCCATATGATTACAAAATCCTCCATTCTGTCTTCCCAGGTGAAGACAAGAATGATGTGTCTATCTCTCCCACCCAATTAGAGAGGACATATTCCAGTAAAGGAATTTACTCATTCCTACAGAATGTACCTAAGCTACCTCTTGGCTTAGGAATTTTCCAAGTTTCTTCCAAGTAATAAATACAAGTAAGAAACTTGTTTCCAGGCTCCCTCTTAATCAGGGACCTACAACATCTCCTCAGGTGGAATTAATGGGGCAGCCAATTGCTTTGAAGAACTCCTTTCTTCAATGTCATGAATTTATTCTTTTTATGGAGTCTTCATCTTTTGGGACTTCTTCATAGGGCACAGAGCATCCATCACTTTCATACACGAGTTATTCATGTCATAATTCCTTTCATCAATATTCATCTGGCCTTGATTCATGCCATTCTGCTTTCTTCATGTCATATCTTTCAGAAGGATATTTCATCCTTCTATATGGTCTTTCTGGGAAGACATACACATTTCTTCCCTTTCGCAGTCCTGCATAAGCCCATCCAGATACTTGTTCAAAATAAGAAATGAACACTTAAATCAGAATTACCTTTTTCATGGTATTTCATCATGACATATTCCTGTAGGTATCAAAATCATGCATACATATTGACACATATCCCAAATAATCCATTTTCAAGGGTCTCCATCTTTTTCATATTTCCATCAGAGTCTTCATATCTTTTCGGGATATTTTCTAGTCAAATTTTCTTGGTCTTTTGGATATTTATTGCCTTTACCATGGTTGGATATCTTACGATCTCTTCCTTCCTTTCTTCACACATTACATTCCCAGGAGCTTCCAATGAGAGTCCTTAATTGTAGTCAACCACCTCATACTTCATATGAGGACATATTATGTTTATTTCATTCCATGTGAACCATGCCTTCCGAAAAAATTTCATAGGAGGAGATTCCTTTCCTTTGATCATGGTTCTCAAGATAGAAGTAGTGATCCATTTTACCTGTAACCATATGACATGAAATTATAATATTAAATACAAGCATACATACCTCATTTACCTTTTGGTCATCTAGGATTATTTCAACAACTTCCTTGATTGAAAATATATTTAACCCTTTGATCTGTTTCATCTCTTATGTCATCATACCATCATCCCATGAACTCCACAAGTTGGAGTTCCTGATGAAACAATTGATTCCTCTCTAGATTGGTGAACCTTCCAATGAATATTCCATCAGATAATCTTGAGGTTCTTGCATATCCCTATCCAGTAGATGTTTCCTTTTTGACTTGATGTATGACGAGCCTTGTCCTGGATGATTTCTTCCTTATAATGAGGTTCCCAAGAGCTATATCCTTCATATTTGACTGCCATAGATTTTTTTTTGTCTGTCCTTCTTGATATCCTACAGTGAGGTCACTATATCTTGTTTATAATGATTCCGTGATGCCAAAATTCATCTTATTATAGTCATATCCTATAAAATATTTAGGAGCTATGACAAGACCTTTTGTGAGGGAGATTATCTTAGTCACAGAAAATATCTCTCACACCTTCTTTCCTTGGACTTATTTTCTTCAGCTTCCTCCATATTTTCGGCGATATGAACTTCCTTTATGTAATGTTCATAATTTTTCATAGCATTGAATCTTAGCTATGCTCTTATTTCTTTTATGAGGAGAAATTTTTCTAAACTTCCCTTTCCTTTCCTGCAAATGCCTGAGTCCTTCAACCTTCAACACTTTTGCCCTCAACTTGTCTTCTTCTGTCTAGCATAGAAACCAAAAGTTGTTTAATGAGGTAACTTTATTACCCTCATGGACATTTGATACCTTGTCCATTAGTTACTACATTTAGAAAAATGATGATGATCTTCTTATCATCTTTCCTAGATCTTGCAGTTGAGATCTTATGAATATATCCCTTCAATATTTGATACCTTCAATTTTGTGTAGTTTAGGTCTAAGTGATGTGACCTACTTTATCGTATCTTCAGAGAATATCCTTTTGAGCTTATCATATATATCCCTTTCATGTCTCCAATATTGAGAGGACCTTTCATAAGAATCTATTTCCATGTATTTAGAGGAGACCTTTTTCATTGATGTGTTCAATGACTTCAATTTCTTCGAGGATCATGTTTATCCTTCTTTTTCTATGCAAGGAGTTTCGATGACCCAACCACCTTATGGATCTGTTATGCATAATTATGATCTATGAATAAATAAAATTCTCTAAGTGTGGTGCTAGGCACTTAGATCAACAAATTAAAGACTTTGCTATCACTTTCTCTAAGATTAAATAGACACACAAAAATATAGAAGAACCTACTTATGATCCAAGCACTTCCTATTCTCCTTCTGTTGCTTTTGATGTAGCCTCCAATCCAACTTAGATCGCCAGATTTATTCCTGCAAGAATAAACAGAGAACAACAAAGATATTGTAATATACAGATGCCTATTTATCTTAATCACTTGAATCGATTAAACATGAAACATATATATCATTCAAGAATCCATTGCATGAGAAATAGAAACATAAACAGATACATATATGGGAAAATGAACAACAATATTTATTAAAGAGTATAAAGGGGAGGTTACAACCAATGATCGATTTGATGTCACCTGCTCCAGCTTCATCCTAGCCTCATCACAATCAACATCTCACCAGCAGGATACCACTTCTTTCACTCTCTCAATTGAGAATCCAACAACATTTCTTTACCAAAACACTTCCTTCCCTAGCACTAGGATCTGTGCTCAGTTTTTACAGCAACTGAAGGTAGTTTCTCAATAAATGACTTTATAATAATAGGAAAGACATGTTTCCAAGTTTAGAGGTGTTATATGGACACATGGATTCAAAGTTTGACACATATGGACTCTTCTAGAAGGCTCTGGCCATGTGGAGATTCCGGAACAATGTGAATTTCACTCCCATTTGACCACCGCACCCTTGAAAGTCGAGAAGTGCACCCTTGAATGGAGGGAGCTTCATATGAAACACATTTAGTCCCTTGAGAGGCAGCTTTGGTGATTTCATCAGTGATATAACATATACTTCAAACCTTGGAAATCTCACAATAGAAGTCATGAATGATTTTCTTCTCTTAGGGCATGTAGAAACTGAAATGTAAGTGGATGATAGACCCTATTTAATTGGTCCTGGGGATGATGTCTAGTTTGACCAGGTCATGGGGGATGATGCCCAAATTGACCTATAACAGCTGCCCCCTAAAGCATGAAGTCATAATAATAACAATATTTTTGAATGAGATGCTTTACGATGTGATGGGCTGGAACTAAAATGGAGTGGCGACTTGCATCAATCTTAGAATACATTACATCATGATATTTTCATCTCGATCATGAATTGCTGAGGGAGGAATTTCCATACCTAGCACATAAAATATCTAATAACATGTACATAGTGCAGAAAGTCATCTACATTGGAATGTTGCCCAAAAAAGACATGCCTACAAATATAGGCCCATGTTCAGATGAAGATTTGTATGTAAGGTCACCATACATATGATGTGTACAAAAGTATTGAAATCGCAGCCCAGATGGCTGAAACTAGATCAAGGTCTTCTTATCTCGTTCACTTGATCGTTCGGGTACAAGTGTAGCCATTCGAATATATGATTTGTAGTCGAACATGGCAAGACATCGTTTTATTACCAGCCAATGATGTGAGCTGTTAACAAACACGAGAGAACCATCATTGATGTTAATAGATCTCAAGGTACTGCAGTACATTTTGTAATGCGTGAATACATGATTTGATGTCTAACGCCAAACAAAATCTTTCAACAAAACCGGAAGCTTTATATACAATTGAAGCGTTTCAATGCTTTGGATACTGAAGATGATGTTTACAAAATCTCGGATGATGATTTGATGTCGATTGAAGCCAATTTATCTAAATGGGAGTTAGTGCGATTTCAGAGACAAAATTTGACTTGATATAGCAATGTTCAGGGATGACTGTCATGAAAATGAAGGTTTATGAGTATTTCAGAAGGATGAGTGTTCACTAGATGACTTCTCTTGAACATATCAGCGACACTGAGATGAGTTAGCAGCATTGACCCAAAACCAAAGTGAAGATATGATGAACCATAGGTATGAATGAACCGTCAAGAAGATTACCCAACCCAAATAGTCACGATAATGGAGTGAAGTGTCATGTTCAAGAGTGACCTACTACCGTAAAAGTTATGTTCACTTTCCCAAATTTTCCCCAGTCATTTTTCGACCAGTACCTCTTTATTTTTTAACAAGCTTGAGGAGGATAACATATGCTTGATCGATAATTCAACCCTTCGGGTGAATATGAATCACTATTTAATAATTTGACGAGTCTAGCGATAAATGAAACTCGATTCTTGCCATGATCGACAAGGCCGTCATTATTTTATGTTTTAACAAGCCTAACGACAGTGATGGCCCAGTCCTTTTTCATATTTAGAGTGTTTTAAAAAGAGGACAAAAGAAAACTCCATGAGTCCTTTTTCGTAAAGTTGTCTCTTAGATCCAAAAAGTTTAAAATGATATCTCGAGAGAACCCTCCTAGCCATGTTCGACTAAGGTTTTCCTTTTTTGTAAATAATTTATCTCAAATCATTAAAAGGGTTAAACTTATATTTAGTAGATGTCATTTTATTTACTTTTACGAGTTTGAAAAGACAAGTTCTCAAGAAGATTTTCACAATATCAAAGTCCTAAAAGAACTAAAAGAAGAATTTAAGGGTTCCTTTTTCGTCGTTAATGAAGCTCAAAAAAGAGATAAAAGTGCGCTTCAAGTCCTTTTTTGTTTTTATCAAAGATAGAAAATAAGGATAAAAGTATGCTTTGTGGTCAAATCATTCGAAATAAATGTGCACGACTAATCTGCTCATCAGTTGCAAACCTGTTCAGAACAACATCAAATGGATTAAAAATACCTGTTTCATGATAAAAATACAATAAAACCATAGTCACAACAATAAATATGATTTGGAAATAATCAAATGACTAATTAAAATATTTTTACTATTCATTTTTACCATTTTCATTTGGGAGCTCTAACCTGCCTGTGTTTGGCCGATCGGGTGCAATAAGTAAGAATGTTTTCGACTCATTTTTCATTTTTATCAAACCTTGGAAAAGGAAGGATAAAACTATGCTATGGCCGACTTTCAATTTAATTTATGAGCACGAAAATATGGAAAGAACTCAGAATTTTCATGTACGTTTTATGAGCATGAAAATAATAGAAAAATAAGCTTAGGATTTTCATGAGTTTAATGAGTCTTGAAAATAATAACCGAAATGGACTCGAGATAGTTTTGAATGCCCCCTTGCAAGAGCACATGTCAAATTCCCTCTGCAAGAGCACATGTCGAATGCCCCCTGCAAGAAAACATGCCCCCCAAGCTTCATTTCATTCACCTAAGTAGACTACTGGTTACTAATAGCTAGATGGAATGAAGATTCATTTACGAGATAAAATGGAAGACTTGTCTTAATTATGAGAGGATTTGTTTCATTTTTTAACGAGTTTGACATAGCAAAAGAGCTTTGGTCATGGAATCTGTGATGATGACATGGTGAAGTCAATGAAAACATCAAGATGAAGCAATCAAGATGCTCTAACTAAATAGATTGTTCACTGATAAAGATCTCACCATGGTCAAATGACCTATCACACTATAGAATCTAGGGGAACTCAAAGTGAAAAACAGATCAAAAAAGAGAAGGTGATTGAGGAAAAATAATCAGACATATAAATCTCCTCCCCAAAATGAGTCAAGCTAAAGGTGTCTCGGCCTCAGGATATTTCTTCAATCGAAATTAAACCAGGAAGGATTTTGCCGTCAAAGCCCAAAAGCATATTTGAGGTTGACTCGTTATGGGAGACTTAATAGTTACAACATATTGTGGGAGTCCGAGCACTGGAACAACTTCAAATATTCGACTTAGGATTTAGATGTTCTAGAAAACGTGGCGGATAGGATCCTGGATCAACTGATTGCCTTGAACCAACGTTGTGTTCTGGAGGTATGGTCTCACCCTGACATGGATCGTGACTCCATGTATCCGGTGAGACCTCTCGACAAAATTAAATGAACTAGATTTGTAGAAACAACTTGTGCCGACTCTGGTATATGTGAGGATGATGTCGCACCAGAGACTAGAAGGACTAAGCTCAAGTAGAGCGGGAGTCCGGACAGCCAACATAAGTGGCTTCTGCAGTAAAGGTGGTTTCAATGATATTCTACGCTAACAAATGCAGAAAGGGATCATCTTCTTCCATGATGATTGGTTTATTTTACGACTCAAAAATAAAAATAAAAAGGGGTATTTCTAGCAAAAGGTTTGCCAAGTACTGTGAACTACGTAATACCTCCTCGAAGCAACTGCTATGCAGGCAGACAATCTCCTTTAATGTTGTGTTCAAAGGTATCACAAGCTTTCACAAGGTGGTCAATTTTAGCTCACTATGGATGGATAGCAACCTAAATTTTTTCTTCTCGATTATAATCAAAAGGTACGGAGTCCCAAGTCCGCATATGTCGTCTGATCATGAAACCGTATAAAGGAGAGCAATCTCTCGTACTTTTCATACTA
>JAXQQM020082824.1:0-18144 GCA_034641835.2 Pinus albicaulis
TCTTTTTCCACACCAAAGTGGGAAAACACACGAGAAAGGGAATCGTATTTACAGATATTCAAAACTTTTACTTTTTCACTCTAAACCCACAGCCAGTCATTTTCTCCTTTAGTAAACTCGCGTACATACGCGGATATCCTTCATACAACTTGCGTATTAGCAGAGATCTAAATATGAAGATATTTATTAACTTAGTTCTTTGCACTATTCAATCATATGATGTTAAGTTAACAGTAAACATGTGTAGTAACAACAGAATAAACCATCACACAAAGCATCACACATGAACACCAGGATTTTTAGGTGGAAACCCAAGTCGGGAGAAAACCACCGCTGCAGTTGCTCAGCCTTCAATATTTTATTATAGAGAAAACATCTTACAACATATGTGCTGGCGCAGACTTGACCAGCACGCAGGCACCCACCTGCGCTCGTTTACCAGCCTCTCCCGGAAGGGAGCTCCAACCCCCTGACTCGTTTACCAGCCTCTCCTGGAAGGGAGCTACGACCCCCTGATCTCGTTTACCAGCCTCACCTGGAAGGGAGCTACGACCCCCTGACTGAAGGCTACAACCCTCAGCACCTCTACGGACCACGTTTCATCAATTTTCACACTGGATCCAAAGCTTCCACAGACTTTAGCAAACCGAAGTTTGCATACGCACTTTCCTTTCACTGATGTCGCGTATATACGTGCTTCCATTCACATAAACCAGCGTATACTTCTGTACATATTACAGATCTAATTTCATTGCGCATACGCGCTTTCTCTTCAGCGAAGCCGCGTATATACGCGCTTCCTCTGCGGCGAACTAGCGTATAGATCTTCAACCATTATAGAGCAGCATACTTCTTCAGATCAGATATTCAGTTCAGATTTACCCTTTTACTTCAGACAGAAGTTCGCCTCATCTCAGATCTAAGCCTTCCATAAACAGATCTAGCAAATACAAGTACATTTCAAATCTAGATCCCCTTCTTCATCATTGGTGCATCATTCATTCAGATCTATCATTCAACTGTAACCCTTTCCATTCAGATATCCTTCAGAGAGAAGTATTCATTCAAGCTCAGACATCTTGCACCCACACTCATGATTTGCACAATGAATTTCTTCTCCTTATATAGGTTTACCATTTTTCAATACCATGAGCCAAAACCACATTACTTCCGATGGTATTCCTGGACGGGGTCATTTAGACGAATAATTACCCAATACAATGGGTCAATAGCATGGTGGTTACCCCTGGTTTTGCACTTTTTGAGCGCTTTTACCCATAAGCGACTTGGCACGTTTTTTTCCGCGTGCATACGCGACTTCCCATAGACAGATCCGCGTATTCCTTGAAACATACTCTTTTCATCATATATTTAGCACATGCTGAATTTCTTTCTTCATTGCCTTCTGTACTCACTGTAGATACATCAGTTTTAGTTCATCAAGACATATTCTATCAAGCACAACTTCATCCAGTAATTTGACATTATCTTCATCAAGAGGGTTGCCTTTCAAGGACAACATTCATCATCATGTTGCTAACAAACATCAATTACCAAGTGCATCAAGTCAAGAATAACTTCATCAGGTGGATTGCCATCAAGGACAACACATGTCAACAGTCGCATGTCTTCATCTTCATTCAATGGGTTGCCATCAAGGACAACACTCTGCATCATATTTCCAACAATCTCCCCCTTTGGACTTGATGGCAACCACGATGGTGTTTGGTTACCAAAACAGATAGGTACATTAAGAATATAATGACACCATGTCACTCTCTCCATTTTGACACCATTCTTCATGCAAACACCATGTCACTCTCCCCCTTTGACATCAAGGGAAAAGGGCAGATCAAAACCAACATACTCTCCCCTTTTCTCCTCATGTGGAAGAAGCGTTCTGCAGATCGGATATGTACTGAAGTGGCCAAGCTCCCCCTGAATTCATGCTGAAACTTCAAACATATTTTTCAATGAAGTACATGACTCTATGAACTTCCTATCACCAAAGACTCATACTTACATCAAATATCCAACCAGGTGGATTTACATATGAGACTCAAGTACCCAACCAAGTGGGTTTACACATTTCAACTCAGCTACCCAACCAAGTGGATTTACAAAATTTGACTCAGCTACCCAACCAAGTGGGTTTACAAATTTGACAAGTCCTTACATGACTGAATATTACAATTTTACATCATGGGTCTCAACAAGACCTTTTCAACAAATTACAAAGATGACCATTTAAGACCAACACCAGAAAGTCCTTAAGAAAGAGAACATATTTCAGAACCATCATAATGCCAACAATGCATTATACTCAGCAACGCTAATGCTCCCCCTGAATCTGTGCATCCAAGCATCCTTTTCATATGACTAAGGCTCCCCCTTAGTTTGTGCATCCTGAACACTTTCACCAAAAAATCATCAAAGCATCTTTATCAAAACATTAGAACATACTGCAGAGAACTCGGAACACCACCACAGATGTCAAAATAAAGACGATATACCAGCGCATCAGCAATGCTGAAAAGAGCCGACCTGCGTAAATTTGTCAAAGAATCCGACATACGCCAAGGCTTTACGCATGAACTCACAGATATACGCCGACTGTACTCAGAAACCCACGTATCACCATCTCTCTATTTTAACCGCATCTGATCCTGAGAAAAATACAAGACCAGCCTTATTTCTGAGATATTTGAATGTTTCCTGACTACGATAGATATAACAGTGTAGTTGTGTCTTCTGCCGCCATCCAACTAAGCAGCATAAGCATATTAGTAACCAAGCCTTCAGATTCTTGCAGCATCAATACATTCTTTCCAAGAGAAATTATCATACCAGAACAACATCTTCACATAAGTGTCAAGCAATCATCCATGTGGTCCAACATCACCATGATCTTTAAGATTTAACATGAAGTAACATATGTAGGCAAAATATCTCAACCATAGTAACAAGCTCTGCATGAACTATTCTTATCTCTGAATCATAAGACTTCCAATTTCATCCAACAGATAAACTTCAGCAAGCAGTAAACACAGCTCATTCAACGTTTCATCATAATAAACCATGTACCAAGCCATCATCATTTGAGCATGAGTATCACAATAACCAAAGAATAAGCAGTCATAGTGCCAACAATGCAATCATTAGTATTTAAACTGCTGCTCCCCCCCTGAACCAGTGCTCCTTAGAGACTTCAAACAGCATCAGAGATACCAAACAGCAACACAGATTGTGCTGAAGACATGCTGACCCAAACAATTTCTCAGCAACCACACATACGCGGTTTTTTGTGTGATAACTCGCGTATATACGCGACTATATTAAGTAAATCCATGTATACAAATTAATCTTCAGAAATTTGATCAAATATGATTCTTGTCATAGAGACTACTCCAACCTTCTGTCTGAGAAATTGTTTCTTGCTTAACCAATTGTTTGCTGAACCCAGATTCCTAATAGGGACTCGATAAAGAATGCACCACTACTAGTTCCTTTTCAATCATCAACCGGGTCTATGTTTCCATCATCATCATAGTGACTTTCTTTTGAAGTCAGCTATCAACTCAGTCTCTTGTCTTCATTTCTTCTTTGTAGAAACAAATGTGAGTATCATCATGAAATATAGCATGAGCAACCTTTTCAATAGTCAATATGTGTCAAGCAGTCAACCAAGAGATCTGATATCACCAATACCTTCAAGTTTTAACATGCGTTCTACATGCTCTGTCCTCATCTCTGAATCAAAAGACTTTCATCTTATCCATGTGTGAAAACAAAAGATACTCTTCACCAAAAAGCAATCAGGGTTTATTCATAATCTTCAACATAAGAAACCATGTATCATTTTATTAGCATGAGTATAACCAGAATAATGCTAACAGTGCAATCATCAGCAGTCAGACTGATGCTCCCCCTGAACCTCTGCTCCAGATCTTCAGCTATTATATAAATTCTCTTATCATCAATGCATACGCGACTGTGTCTGCTGTAACTCATGTGTATACGCGACTTTTGTTCATAGAACCCGCGTATGGAAAGTGAAGCATAGAAATTTTTCACATTCCTTAATTTTCCCCTGAACTTGCACTTCCTGTACCTGTCTACTTCATATTAGATGCTCTGTCATAAATACATATAACCAGAATAATCAAATCAATCATGAGAGACATCATACATTGCTCCCCCTATGACGATACATTACTAAAACTCATAATGTATCCCACATCATTCTTGCAGTCAATCAGAGAAGTAGGCTTCAGAAGCGGATGACTGCAGTAGGGTCAAAATTCCCTACGTTTCTGATCGGTCCTCCATCTTTTTCCAGATTTGTTTGAACTTTCTATTTGTGTGCTGGAAGTTATCCAATTTCTCATATCTGTTGAACCTGCATTCTTTTTCTACATGACCATACTTGTTACACGAATAACATCTCATGTGTCCAGAGAAATAAGCATAAGAATCATCATGAGTATTTCTAATCTTCCTCCTTTTACAATCAGCTGCTTTATGTTCGTACTTGTTACATGAAAAACAATATCCCTTGAAGAAACCAGAGTACCTTTCTATGTAGGAACTGTTTGATTGAGGCTGAAATGATCTGCTCCTGCAATTTGTTGTAACATGCCCATAGTTATGACATTTAAAGCATTCAACATTATTGACTGATTTCCTTTGAGATTTCATCATTGTTGGTTGATTTTTTTTTTCTTTCAACACTTCAAGTTTTGCATTGACATCCTCTGAATTTTTAGCACTTCCTTGTGAGCTAGATTCTCCTTTAACAGTTTCATGGAAACCAAGACCAAGTTTGACTGCAGGAGACCTTTGATTACTCAGAATATTGTCCAAGATATTAGTACTATCTTGAAACCTCAAAAGTTTAACCTTTTCTTCTAATTTACCTTTGAGAATGTTTACCTCAACCTCCAAGGCTTGACATTGCTTTGTTATGCTTTCTTCTTTCCTTCTTCCATCTTCTACTTGATCCTTCAGATTTAGAATCTCTTCTTTCAACCAATTTTTGTTTTCTTCACATGTTTGTTGCAGCTCTTCATTCTTCTTATTTTATTTTTCCAGATCTTCTTTGAGAGAGATGATTTCTACTTCAAGGCCTTCCTTTTCAAATGACAGAGGTTCTTCATTCTTCTTATTTGATGCTTCAAGATCTGTTTGTAGAAAGATGATTGCAACTTCAAGTCCTTCATTCTTCTTGCTTGATTTTTCGAGATCTGCATTTAGATCGTTGATTTCTGCTTCTAGTTCTTTAATTCGATTGGATGCATAAGTATGAAACCTTTGATACTTGTCTACCTGTCCATTCAGCATTTCTATTTGTTTTTCCATTTGAGAGATCATCTCTTTGTTGATAGTTTCTTGCTTCTTAGATGAACTTTGTAGTTCTTCAACTTTAACCTTGAGAGCTTCTTCTAGATCCACAACTTTACTTTCACTATCTTCACTATTGTTTGCACAAAGAAGATTATTCAAAGGACCCCAATCACTTTCAGATTCATCTTCTTCAATTTTTGCTATACAGGTTTTCTGAGACATCTCCTTGCTTTGAGTAGCCTTCTTCTTTTTCCTCTTTGCCATGAGCACTTGTAGAGCTTGGTCAGAATCTTCTAGATCCATACTGTCACTTTCACTATCATAACCTTTGCATATACAGTTAAGTAAAATACAAGAACAACGATTAATACCTGTTTCATCTCCTTCAATTTCTGCTATACATGATTTCTGAGATATCTTCTTGTTTCGAGTAGCCTTCTTCTTTTGCTTCTTTGCCATGAGCACTTTTAGATCATGGTCAGAATCTTCTTCATCTTCACTGGACACTTCATCATCATCTTCTTTTGCATAATAACTCTTTCTCTTTTCAAATTGTTTCCCTTTACCATGTTTTTCTCTATAAGGACATTTAGCGGCATAGTGACCAACTTTTCCACACTCAAAACATTTGAAGGGAAGCTTACCTTTGAATCTTCCAGTACCTAGTTGGAGTTTTCTCACAAAATTCGCTTCTTCTTCTTCGGATATATAGCTAGATTCTTTGACAACTTCCTTTTCTTTTCCTTTTGCAGATACCTTAAAAGCAGCTTCTCTTAATTGAGAAGGACCTCCTTGTCTCATTTCAAAAGCAGTCAGAATACCATGTAATTGAACAACAGTAAGAGTTTGCAGATCTTGCCTTTCTTCAATAGCGGAAACTTTAGAGTCAAATTTTGAAGTCAAGGATCTTAAGACTTTTTCCACCAGAGTAGTATCAGTTATGGTTTCACCCAAATTTCTCATTCAATTTACAATATCATCTAGACGAAGAAAGAAACTGGCAATACTTTCATCACTATGCATCCTTAAATTTTCATATTCAATTCTGAGAGTTTGGAGTTTTGCACTTTTTACCTTTGTATCTCCTTCATAGCTCGGAATGATTTTGTCCCATATTTCTTTTGCTGAATTTAGCTGCATCACTTTAGCAAATTCTGGTTCAGACATGCTTCCTAATAAGACATTCACTGCTTTGGCATTGATTTCATACTTCTTCCTTTCTGCTGCATCAGTAGGAATACTTGTCGGATACTGATAACCTTCTTCCAAGATTGCCCATACATCTGCACCAAGACTTTGTAGATATGCTTTTGTTCGTACCTTCCAGAATATCAGATTGCTTCCATTGAATAGAGGTGGCTTTATAGACATTACTCCTTCAAGACTTCCCATTGCGACGGATCTCCTTCAAGCGATCAAGCTTCTGCAGAAGGACCTGCTCCGATACCAATTGTTGGGAAAAATACTGAGAGGGGGGGTGAATCAGTATTTACTGCATATTCAAAAAATTTTACTTTTTCACTCTCTAAAACCCATACGCTACTTTCCTTTAGTAAACTCGCGTATATACGCAGATATCCTTCATACAACTCGCGTATTAGCAGAGATCTAAATATGCAGATATTTATTAACTTAGTTCTTTGCAATATTCATTCATCTGATGTTAAGTTAACGGTAAACATGTGTAGTAACAACAGAATAAACCATCACACAAAGCATCACACATGAACAACAGGATTTTTAGGTGGAAACCCAAGTCGGGAGAAAACCACCGCTGCAGTTGCTCAGCCTTCAATATTTTATTATAGAGAAAACATCTTACAACATATGTGATGGTGCAGACTCCTACCAGCACGCAGGCACCCACCTGCGCTCGTTTACCAGCCTCTCCTGGAAGGGAGCTCCAACCCCCTGACTCGTTTACCGGCCTCTCCTGGAAGGGAGCTACGACCCCCTGATCTCGTTTACCAGCCTCACCTGGAAGGGAGCTACAACCCCCTGACTGAAGGCTACAACCCTCAGCACCACCTTGGACCACGTTTCATCAATTTTCACATTGGATCCAGCTTCCCTGAGACTTCAGCAAACCCTATTTTGCATATGCGCTTTCCTTTCTCTGATGTCGCGTATATACGCGCTTCCATTCACATAAACCAGCGTATACTTCTGTACATATTACAGAGCTAATTTTATTGCGCATACGCGCTTTCTCTTCAGTGAAGCCGCGTATATACGCGCTTCCTCTTCGGCGAACTAGCGTATGGTTCTTCATACTTTTATGTCATTGCAATTCTTCACAACAGATACATCACTTCAGATTTTACCCTTTACCTCAGACAGATGTTCGCCTCATCACAGATCTAATCATTCCATAAACAGATCTAGCAAATACAAGTACATTTCAGGTCTAGATCCCCTTCTTCATCATTGGTGCATCATTCATTCAGATCTATCATTCAACTGTAACCCTTTCCATTCAGATATACTTCAGAGAGAAGTATTCATTCAAGCTCAGACATCTTGCACCCACACTTGTGTTTTGCACAATGAATTTCTTCTCCTTATATAGGTTTACCCTTTTTCAATACCATGAGCCAAAACAATACCATGAGCCCAAAACTACATTACTTCCGATGGTATTCCTGGACGGGGTCATTTAGATGAATCATTACCCAATACAATGGGTCAATACCATGGTGGTTACCCCTGGTTTTGCACTTTATGAGTGCTTTTGCCCATACGCGACTTGGCACGTTGTTTCCCGTGTGCATACGCGACTTCCCCTAGACAGATCCACGTATGCCTTGAGACATACTCTTTTCACCATAGATTTAGCACATGCTGAATTCCTTTCTTCATTGCCTTCTGTACTCACTGTAGATACATCAGATTTACTTCATCAAGAACATATTCTATCAAGCACAACTTCATCAAGTAAGTTTCCATCATCTTCATCAAGTGGGTTGCCATTCAAGGACAACACTCAGCATCATATTGCTAACAAACATCATTTCATATCAGATTTACATCATTTATCAAGTCCATCAGGTCAAGAATAACTTCATCAGGTGGTTTTCCATCAAGGACAACACATGTCAACAATCTCATATCTTCATCTTCATTCAGTGGGTTGCCATCAAGGACAACACTCTGCATCATATTGCCAACAAAATACGATGGATTTATTACCTTACATAGCCATATTAGACCATTCGAGGGGCACATGGCGGCCTCCAGGCTAGCCACGTGTCAGCACATTATTGGTCCTTCATCCAATAAAAAACTGAAAAATCACCAACCAATATCGACATGACACTTGTAAATAGATCATTGGACCACTTGGGGGAATATTTTGAGAATATTCCAAGGAATATTATTTTTGATGATTGGGTTGTACATATGCCTAGTCATCATCTCTATCACCAAAACATATTGGTTTGTGCAATCGAACAGATCGCTCTAACATTCTCATATGGACTTCATTTTCAGTGAAATGAAGTGCACCAAAATTAGGAAGACGAAACCTATCTATTTGTTCTGGTTTCGATCAATTCTCAGAAATTTGAATTTTTAGCAAATTTTTGCCCCCAATTCAGTTTCTGATCACTCCTTCCCACTGACAGGATTTTGGACCCACAAAATTTGGTTATCTAATGAGATTTTAATATTATTCTCTTTTTCAAGTTCTATCAACTTGATTCTACTTGGAAAAATCTCCATGACAACCACTTGGGCTCACTGAAATGCATTGCATTGCAAATGGCTTGGCACTTCAACTAATGTCCTCCTTTTGTAGCTGACTCAATCCAAACTTTTTTTCCTGCTTACTGACTAATTAAAAATACTTTTTTACCAAAGTGATCCCTCTATGTTTGGAAAGATGACTAATGGCCTTCCCACTAAGAATCATGTTCCTCCTTTGCACACACATGCATTCGATGAAAGCTTCTCCTTGGAAACCAATTTTCCAAGTTAAGCCTATCTGAGTCAAATACAACAATGATTTCCAATATTAGTAATCACAAGAAAATAAATGACCATTCTTTTTACCTCCACGGTTCTAAATTCCACATATGGAAGAATGCATTCACCATCTCTGTCGCTTCTTGGTGTAAACACATCAAATGGTCTACAATGGCTGTTGTTTTGGCTGTAAAATTTTTGGCATCTTGCCCACTTTCCACTTCTTGATTCCATCATCCTCCAGTATTGACATGATGCTCATGCCATGATTTGAGAATAAAGGCTAATCATGAGCCTCTCACTCAAGAGTGGACCTTCCAAAATCCCAAGACATCTTTTCACAAGAAAAACCATTAACTTGAAAAACACATCATGCAAGAAACATAACTTGAAAACCTCTTCCTTTTTCTCCTTCAAAGCAACAAATATCACATACTGTGAACATCGCCATGTACTCTTACATCTTGGTGTACAAACAAAACATCTATGTAATTTTTCGATGGGTTTTTTAAAAACATGTGTCTTCAAACCATTGGCTCTCAAGTCAAACAAAATCATGTATAAAAACTTGACGATTATTTTCCCAAAAAAATAATAATTTCACATCTCATGAAACAATTCACCAACATATCCCTCTCATCCTTGGAGACAAAATCAACTCTTCGAAGGCGATATGACATGCATGTAATATGCAATCGACCAACACAAGTCAGAATTCATGCATGCCAAAATGATCAACATTCTCAAGTTGACAACATAAATGTTAAAAAAGAAATCAACCAACAAAAGGTGATCACTAATGCCTGTTCAAGCACAATGAAACTATCAAAAAATCCACTGTTCACACACACAAACTCTCATGCAGGTATATAATGCTCAAATTGCCTCACAAGTACAATTACAGGTACAAGAATCCCATTGGTATGTATGAGTACTTAAAGAATTGAAATAACCAAATTTGCTACAACAATAGTGAGTCAACATATTCCACTTTCAAAAACCTTCTTGGCATAAACATGCAACATGCATTCTAGAGAAGAAGAAATGCATTCACATGCAAATTGCAACTACAAATTTCCATCTTTGTTGCATCCATGTGAGTCAACATAACTCTACTTTTCCAACATCTTGCTTCGTGCAATATGCAACATACTTTCAAGAGAAAAGAAATGCATCAGTAAAGAAATATTTGCATCAATCATCAAAAGAAATGCAAGGCCTTAATTGTTTAAGAAATCTAACCATCTCTTTCCAAACCACTTCAATGGCACTTCTTTTAGTTGCACTTCATCATGTATATCATCTTGACCCACATCAACTATTGAATCCTCTTTTCCATTCTTATCAATATCTCTCTCCACCTTCTGTCATGGATGACTTGTTGGATACAAAGTCCAACACTTGTATACAAGATGACTCTACTTATGGAAATGAGTGAAAAATAATTGCATCTTCTTTTCAACATGGTTTGCATTTTCCATTGGGCCTTTGGCTTTCTGTCTCATTTGTTTTGAAAGTTTCCCATGTATGGAAATATTCATCCAACACCTCGAAACAGTATGGTTATTCAAACCACAAAGGGAACATGTAAAATTTCTCCAAATATTATATGAGGAGTTTCCATGTTTATCATAATTAAAAGCAACTTGATTAAAGGTAGATTTGTATCTTGCACATTCACCTTTGTCGCCTTCTTAAGGAGGTGAATTTGATGAGGTAGTGGCTCTCTTCGAAATACCAACAATGGCTTGAATGACCTTAGAGATTTCAACATCCTCTTGTTTGTCATTCTCATTAGTTTCACGCTTATGAGCATCTTCTTGAAAAGTAGGTGTAAAACGTTTTCATTCCTCATGAACACAAACTTCAGAAGCTTGAGGTAATGAACATGTTATGAAAGTCCTTCTTGGAACACCTTCATGTGCCTCCTTGGCTTTGGATAATTCTCCATCACATTGTCCATAACCAAGACCCAAATAAATAGGCCTTTCCTCAACAACAATTGGCTCAACTATGCCTTGTGAATGTTTTCCTATGACTTTACCTTAATAGCCTATCCTCATCAATAATTTGGACCCTATTTGATGCAGGAGCATCATGGTTCCAAAATTTTGTACATTTAGTAAAATCTAGGGGGTCTTATGTTTTCAAGAGAGTTGTATTTAATTAATGTGACTTTAAATATTTTGAGTGATTTACGTGAGAGAGTTTGAATAGGGTTTAATTAGTTAATGAGAGGCATATTTGTAGATGTTCTCGAATGTAGGAGAACATGAGTGATTGATGAGTGATTGGTGTGGATTGAGATATTCTGAAATATTGTAAATTTTAGATTAGAAAGTAGTTCATGATTTTATGGATTTATAGAGGATTCTTAGGATTTAGTTGAATGTTGAGATCCTCAAGGGATAAAGAAGATATTTTAGGATGTTACATAGTAATTGTCACAATTTGTCACCGTCCTTACCATTCCCCATCCCGCACAATGGAGGACCCATTCCGTGACCTGTGAACATTGTCATGCCTTGAAATCATCATCAATGCATCCCTCTGAACATGAGCTTCATTTTCCCTTGAGACATCTCCTTGCAAAAGTCATGAAAAACAGCCCTTTTAGCATTGGCGCGGGCAAGCAGTTCAGTACTCGCGCCAATGGGGAAATTAATGCAAAGAGGTCGCGCCACCTGGCGCTCTGTCATAGAGCCGTGGTCGCGCCACCCAATTTGGGAGTTGTTTTTTAAATATGGATGGCGGAAGTTGAGTTCTAACAAATTCACAAACCATCACCTATCTTGAGTTGGGAGGTTGGCTGCGGAAGTTCTATGGAGGGAAGTGGTTTTGCCACCTCCCATGGAACCTTCCTTGGTGATAGGGCCAATCCCATAATAATAGGGATCCCAACTCCTCCTTTCCCATCTATAAAAGCTTGCTCAAATCAATGGCAAGCTAGTCTTGAAGTGCCTAAGCTCCGAATCTCCATATTCCCAAGAGCCTTTGTGTTGTAAAGCACCCTCTCTTTCCCTTAAGGCTGACTCAAGTAAGGAGACCATTGTCACGAGACTCTGGAGAGGTTTTCCCTTTCCTTGGCGAGCTTTGCGAGACGTGGACTACTGGAAACCCGTCCGAAGGAGACCGCGACGTCAGAACTTGGTTGTAATATTTCTTCGCTGGTTATTTAATAGATGATTATGATTATGGTTCCACTCCGTTTTCCATCATGTTAATGCGAGTAATGACCTTTCTGACTGACGTTTAGTTACGTATGCTGGTTTCTATGCTTGTATCTGTTCGTTTCTTCTGTGTGCAGGTGTTCATCCGCGGAGATCGTGGAGGGATTGTGATCTGCCGAGGCTGAGGAACGGGGACGCTTCTTCTTCAAATCCTAGCGTTGGAATCCAGGTAGGCTTCTATCTCCAGCCTTTTCATTCGTAATTAGGAACCTGCGTCATGACATTGTTTGTTTGTTGCTAGACCCCTGCTGGGCTAGTAGGGATCGCCTATGTCCGCAGAGGGGATTTACCTCCTCAACAAATTGGCGACTCCACTGGGGATCCAGCTTGTTGTTGATTGTTGTTTGATTTGTAAACTATAGACGGAGTCTGAAGTACAGCCAGATAGCCTTCGAAACGCTTCTGCCTAGCATTAGCGAAGTAGATCAATGCTACTTCAGTCGATCTCCGGTTTGGTTTGCAGACTGAACGACTTGGAGTCTTTGTCTTGCCTTGCCGTTTGTATCTTGTTTTTCCTTGCTTGATGAACCTTCTGGGTTGGATTTTTTGTGTGTTTTTGCTTCTTGGATTGCTTAGCTTGCATTGGTCTGTTTCTGGAGTGGCTTATTTTTAATTTTTTGCTGAGAAACTCGACTGGCGCGGTTTTTAACCCGACAGTCGCGCCACTTGGCGCTTGTTGCCTTTGTACAACTCGCGCCACTCGCCTTCTGGCGCCAGTTTCACTCTTACAGTCGCGCCACCCCTGTAAGTTTTTTGAGATTTCTCATTTCTGAGCTCTCTGAAGTTGACCAGTGTTTCTCTTCTTGATTTTCCGACTGCCTGAGTGTGTTGGAGTCTTGTTTGGCTGGGAATTCACCTCTGTCCTTTGGTTGTTTGCTTTTATCTACCGATTTCACTTTTCAAGCCCTAGGGCATCTAGTGGCTTAGTGCATCGAGCCCTCCTTGGGAGTTTTGGTGTTTGGATTGTCCTGTCAACTATCTGATTGATTCTCCACATTCTCTAAGTAGTTGTTCATTGTTTCATTGCGATTTTCGGGTGACTGTTCATTGCTTCATTCGAAACTCGTTTGCGCTTGCTTCGGTCCTAGATCACACAGTCCATTGGAAGCGTTTGAGTCTCTTCTTTGCTTTGAGAGACTTCGGTCGATTTGGGGATCTGATTGCTTGTGTTGGTTGAGTGAAATGTGTTTGTTTCGCTCTCTTGAATATCGTTTCTCAAGTTGCTCCATTTGTTTTCAAGTTTGATTAGTGCATATTAGCCATTAAACATTGAAAATCAAAAAAAAATCTCTTATGCTTTTGATTAGTGCAAATTGTAATCTTTTCCACATCGCTAGTGATTAGTGTTTTGAATGAAAGGTTGTCAATTGCATTAGTTGCATTATAGAGCTCATTGTTTGGTTTCCGTTCATTTCGTTTGTATAAAAGCTCTCAACTCTTCTCTAATTAGTTTTCATCGAACGAAATGTTGCACTGTGGCATATAGCTTTGCATTTAGGAGACACTACATACGATAGGGCCTGGAAATTGAAACTTAATTGAAGATCAACTATAAAATTTATTCAATTAACCTAAGGCAACATTGGAACTTAACGCAACATATTTAGAAGGTCTAGGCTAGAGACGTGTTCTGGCGTCGTTAAACCTAGCAGCTGTCGTTCGCCTGTTGGCTTTAGACAGCGCTAGTACGGACTTGCGCTCCCCGTACCGTCGCGTATATAAAGGGAGACCCCTATAGTTTTTCAATCCTTTATCCACAGGAAGCCGAGTCTGCCGCCCTATACCCGTGATACACCGAACACAGCATTCGGGGAGACTACCTGCACGTACGGAAAGTCCTTGGTCGATTTCTGTTTCATTTTTGAAACCAAGGTGTATATTGCAGTTCACGGATATTTGGTACACCCTTTTGTGCCTAGTTTTTCCTGAGCAGTCATTTGGTCTTTTCTGACTCCCTAAACTTGAAAAGACCGTCAAGCGCTTGTCCTTTCACGCTTGTGTCAACTCTGAAAGAGATAGAGTCATCTTTTTATCGTTTCTCGACTCTTAAAACATGAAACGGTAGAATTTTTTTATTTTCCAATGTGGTAAAATCAATCTCCCACGATTACACACCCGTTTAGATATTGCTTGTGACTGTTTGATCGTGTGTCTTAACTCGTTTTCAGCCCGTGTGTGGTTTTGAGTTTGATGGCAACTTTTTCGGAGTTCACCAACCAAGGAATCCCCTCAGAAGGGAATCCTGGTCATTTTCCTCCTTTTGGAAATGTTGGTGCTCCTTACATGGCGACGTTGTCCCTTCCTGGATTAACGGTTGGGTTGCCCGTTTGGTTGTTCTCAACCTCTGTAGTTCCGAATGTCTCCACTACTGTTCAATCAGTTCCTCCGACGGAACAACATCATGTTGATTCCAAGGTGGACCTCTCCCCTTCTTCGCCTGTTTCTGCGTCCTCCTCTTCTACTTCGCCTGGTGAAAGTCTAGATTCAAGTAACCAGGTGGCTAAGAAGAAGAAGAAGAAGACGAAGAAGAAGAAGTCCGATAAGCGAGAGGCTAAATGTACAGCTACTGTCCCTGGAATATCTCCTCTTGATAATCCTTCCGACCCTCCTCGGAAAGTCAAGTTCCCGTGCATGTTGTGCACGGGAGACCATCTGCTTCGAGACTGCCCTGGCATTCCCAAGGTGCTTGAAGCATGGTCCAACGGTCGTCCACCATTGGCTTTGACTTCCGAGAGCAAGGTTGGGGGCACATCTTCAACTGGTGTTGATAAGAATTCTAAGAAGCAGGGTAAGATCACCAATCCCTGTAAGTTGTGTGAAGGGCACCATGCCATTCACCTTTGTCCTTATATGGATGAAGCTAAGCAAGTCTTGGACAACCCAGCCGGTTCTACACCACGCCTTCCACCTGGTTATAATCAGCTTTCTTTGAGTCCTCCGCCAGCTGATCCTACGATTGGTCAAGAGTCATCCTTGGTCGATCCCACTCCCCCAGAAATTCAAATTCACGAATCCGTCCCTGACCAACCATTGGTCATAGGATCGGTTGAACTGGCCCCGTCCACGGTGCACCAGGTCTTTTCTGTCGAGAGTGGACCTCACACCCCCCATGTCCTTCTGATCTCTTCAGATTCTTCAGACTTGGAGAAAGATTCTCCGGTCCCTGTACTTCAAGAAGCCCCTCCTCCGCCTCCCATGATGGAGGCTACGGAGGATATTCCTCCCACCTTCGAGATGGAGGTCATGGAGGAGGCTTCTTCTACCGTAACATCAGGGGAAGACCTTCGCTTGTCGATGGTAGCCCCTCCGATTAGTTTGGTCGCTTCCTTTGACTGGAATCGATTTGCAGGATTTCGCCTTCCGTCTTATGTGCCTTTCGAGATCACAGTACAGGCCCTTGGTCTGGTTGTACCCAGCACCATTATAGACGAAGGTGCCTCTGTTAGTATTCTGTCCTCAACTACCTGGCAAGCTTTCGGTTCGCCACCGCTTGCGCCCGTTACGCAGAATCTGTTGACATTCAATAGAAGAACGAGTCAACCATTGGGGATCCTTCCAAGGTTACCTGTTACTTTGGGAGGTAAAACCATCCATATGGACGTGATGGTTGTTCCAAGCCCCTTGGATTTCAATCTGCTTTTGGGGCGCGATTACACCTATGCCATGGGAGCGCTTGTCTCCTCCCTCTTTCGCGTGATGTGCTTTCCACATGAAGGACGGATCGTGACCATTGATCAGCTTTCGTTCTTTGGTCCTAATATGGCATCTGGTCCGCCATCACCCCCTCCTGGTTTTTATCCACCCGTTGTATCTGCCCCACCGCAGGTCAACTACGTGGCCACCTACCCTGTGCCTGTGCTCAGTGATGATGCCGTCGTGCATCAGGTGCTAGGGGCATTGGGTCCTGACTTCCAGGACGTTTTCCTTCCATCGGGAGTGGAGCTCTTGGAAGCGCTGACTTCTTGTTCATTATGATGAGGTTGTTGGAGCAGAGTTCCTTGTCTTGTGTCAAGCTCCTTAAAAAATGAAACAAGGTTGTCGGAGCATAGTTCCTTGTCTTGTGTCAAGCTCCTTAAAAAATGAAACAAGGATGTCTGAGGATAGTTCTTTTAATGTGTCAACCTCGTTAAAACAATGAAACACGTTCCCGTTCAATTCGAGTCTTTGATAAGATCTCGTAAAATCCCAGTCGACTCTTTTCTTTTGATCTTGTAATTTGAACCTTCACTCCATCTGCTTTTCATATGGACTGAAGCTTGGGGGGCATGTACCTCGGATTGTGTCACCATGCTGGGGGCATGCCTACTTTTTCAATCATAGTTTGTTTCCGTTTCAAGCTTGTGTAAAAATGAAACCGGTTTCAAGCATAGTTTATCTTTGTTTCAAGCTTGTGTAAAAATGAAACCAACTTCAAGCACAGTTTCCTGATTTCAAGCTTGTGTAAAAATGAAACCTTTCCCTTTACCCCTTGTGATTGCCATTTTATCAGCCTGTTTTTACCAGATAAACCTTGGTTTTCTCACTCCATCGTCATTATCTGCTTGGCCGATCATATGCCTTCACTTGGTTGTTTTACCGTTCCTGAGGAACCGCTGCGATGAGTGGTCTTGTTAGCCAGCCTCTTGACTTTTATCTTGTTTTGAGCAGTTCCACCATTACCGGAACCAGTTGCTACCCTTTATACCACTCGTTCCTCCAGGAGGAGTCATCTTTCAGCTCTTTTCTGACTCTCTAAACATGAAAAGATCGTCGAGGCCCTTGTCGTTTCGATCTCGTTAAAATGGACACGAATCGACATTCACCCAGTATAAGTTTAACCCTTTTTCGGGCTGGGATGGATTGATTACGAAAAAGGAATACCCTAGCCTATCGCGACTAGGAGGTTTTCCTGGATATTGTTTTCTACCTTTTCGGGTCTGGGGAACTATTGACGAAAAGGGACCTGTGGAGTTTTCTTTTCCGCCGTCTTTTCAAACTCTCTAAACATGAAAAGACGCCGAGTTCTTCCTTTGTCAGACTCGTTAAACCCTAATGACATTGGATCTAGTCGAAATGACGTTCTCCGAGTTTCTCCTTCCTAGGACTCGTTAAATGCACTAGGATGGATTCGCCCGAAGGGCGGACTTATATGACAAGCATATGGTATCCTCTTCAAGCTTGTGTAAAAATAAAGAGGTACTCACCAAGATGGTGGGGAAAAATGGAACCATCGTCGTTGTCGTCGGCAGTATGTCGCTCTTGAACATGGCACTTGTCTGCATTCGTGTCAGGTTGGGGACATCTCATCTCATTGCTTCACTTTGCCTCCATGGGTTTGGGTAATCTCTTTTGACCTCTCATCTGTTCACTGCCTCATCGCCATGACCTCTGATCCGTTGATGTCAAATACTGCCAAGTCCATTGTCGTGCCGTTCATGTGTTCAAGAGAAGTTGGCCTCTGCAAATATCAACCTTCCTCTGTTTCTCATACGATCCTGATTCACAACAAAAACATCATGTTCCTCTGTCTCGTGTCGATGATGTGGGAATCATTATGGCCCAACTTCGATCAAGGTCACTTCTGTCGACTTCAACTCATTATCCAGGAAGTTGGTCTAGAGACTCCTTT
>JAXQQM020074621.1:0-12762 GCA_034641835.2 Pinus albicaulis
TCGACATTTTGTATGAGGACGTGACCCACCTGACATCAGGGTCATATTGAGCTGTAGATGCGCCTTTCGGCGCAACTCACGGCGCAATTAATTTAATAACAATAACATCAACCAACATAATTAATTAAAAATTATTATAATATTTTCAAGATAGGTTAGAAATAGATGTATTATAAAATAATAACTAAAATTGGCATACTTCCAAAACATAGGAAATAAAATGTTAAATTACTTTAGCGATTAGGATGTTCACGTAATTTTATATGGTTAATGAATAATTAATGAAGAATCCATTGAGCAATTCCATTTGTTTTTTTGGTTTTTTTATTTAAGTTTAGGGATGTTGCGTTTAGTTTTAAAAAATCAATTAATTAAGGATATGTGGATGTAGGGGTTGGATTAAGAGGGAATAGAGTGTGATCTTCACGTGTTGGGAAATTTTGGGTAATTTGAATTTTTAATTAGTTGTCATTATTTGATTATGATTTGGAAGGCCAATGTTTTAAACCTATTAATACTTATATTTATATTAAAATTTGGATTAAAATTTATCTTTATACTTTTGTTTAATTTTGAAATTATTAAATAATTATTATGTGAATCATGATGAAAATATTTTTGTAGTTTAAGATTGTTTATTTGAGAAGTCTATGTTATGTAAAGTTATATAATGATAACTTTTCTATGTTCAATTTTTATGGCTCTTGACTTGTGCTTCATTCCATGGTAAGGGATGTAAGAGTTACACCTAGTCATATAGTGGTGAATTAAGTTACTAATTAAAAATTAGTATACTTTATTATAATACTATCAATATAATAAGATAGGTTATATGCCTAAAATATTATAAAGAAAATGTTAAATTAATCTCGTGATTAGGATGGTCAAATTATTTTGAATGATTAATGAAAGATCTCTATAACAATTCCATTTTTTTTATATATAATTTTAGAGTGATGGTAGTTGTGACTAGTGTCTCAAAAAAAGATTTAGTGAGTTAAGTATAAATGGTTGTATGGTATTGTGATTAAGAGGGAATTGAGAGTGATTGTTATGTATTAGGAGAGAGATTTTGGGTAATTCATATAACTTAATGGGAGGTTGAAAAATGAAAAAATTAAAGAGAGTAACGATGCACTAACATAATTAACCATTAAAATGATCAATCGGAAAAATTATTAACTTGGAAGATGATACTTCATTAATTCATAAATCATATATTTATACAATAGTCTTTTTTATAAAAATCTAAGGATAATTCTCTCAACATATCTAGAGAGGAATTATCTGGATCTAATTAATTTAACATAGTCAACTTTAACAAGTAAGATACTTTATAACTAGCGGGAGAAATTACCCCCTTCATTTCAATTACTATAACTAGGCACACAATAATGCCTAGATGATACCTTTAAAATTTGCTCCCCTTATAAGGAAAATCTCATGAAAATATCTTGAAAATTAAGGGTCATTGTTCTCGATGATTGTAACCATTGGACCTAATACAAAATCGACACCCCCCATTTGAATTGAAGTCATAGGAAAATTCAATAAATAATGTCCCACTTCAGCCTATACTATGGCACTTTGTTGAACAATTTATGGTACTTCCATTTGCCATCATTACTTTAAATTCAGGTGCTAGAAATACAAAACAATTGAGAAGTTTTTTTCAATTTGTAATTCATGAAGTTATGGGTACTACATAAATAATTCAACGCTAATATTCTTTTCTTTTTTATATACCCTTCTATTTTGAAGTTTTGTTGAGTACTGATGTCACACAATGCATGACAAGATATTTTTGGAGTAGTCTCTTGTTGGTTTAGATCTTGTGACAATTCCAACTCTTGATCTTCTTCCTCTTGAAAATTTTTAGAATAATTTATTATCATCACATTTATTTCCCTTACTATACTTGTTATCACAATTGAAATACAATATCTTCGCTCTTCCTTCATCCATTTTCTAAGGTGTCAAACTTGTTCATTGAGTGAGGTTAGGAGGGGGAGCATGATGTTCTCTATAGAACTGTTAGTGATCACTCTTCTAGTAGCCATATTTTTCACTTTCAATATTCCTTGCCAAATTGTAAATATGTTCTAAGGATTTACATTCAAAGAGACACACCTTATGTTGAATGCTTTCATTTAAAGTTCCTATAAAGAGGTCTAATAAATTATCCTCTGAAATGTTGAACTTTTAGAATTGTTGAATGTGCTCTATAATTATACATTTTTTCCAAGGATTTACCAATTGAATAAAGAATGTATTGCTCTTAAATCCCCATAACGCCCTATCTATTTCTTCGTAAAAATGGACCAAGATACAATACAATACTTTTTCCTTTCATAAATCCATTGATACCATACAAATTGACATTGTTATAAATAAATGGATGCCATATTTACCTTTTGTAATGTTGTCACTTGTTTTAGACCAAAGTATTGCTCCATCTAAAATACTCATGTTATAAGATCATTACTAGCAAACATCCTCTCATCAATCTTCATAATGAAATAGTTCCTTGGCACTGACATCAATCCATGATGATGCAGATCTTCAATTGAAAAAGCATGATTATGGTTTTGTAATTTATCATTTGTGCTTTCCAATTATGATAAAATACTTCTCATATGTTATTTAGATTCAACATAATTATTCTCTTTATTTTCATGATTTCTTGGATTTCCATATATTCTTTAGAAAGTCTCTAGAAATGCTTTTCCATGGAATTCGTGGTTTTTTGTATTTATTCCTCGTTTTCCTCCATATTTTGTTCCTTATTTTTGTTAGGTAAACCTAACTCGAGGAAATAGTCAAAGTTGACTATATCAATAATAGTGGTTTTGGGCCCATGGTTTTTTAGTTTCCCATGGCTTTGTTCCCATAGAATTCATGTAATTGAGCCCTTAAAAGGTTGAAATGGGAGGAAATATATTGTAATGGGCTAAGGAGGTGAGCAATGGAGGCTCACTCGGTTGACTTGGTTGGGGTTTATCCAAGGGATCTAATGGAATTTCATTAGTTGGGGTTTTCCCCGAAGTTGGGGTTTTCTGAGGGTAAACATGGTGTTATGTTGCATGTTTGAGTTTTGTTGTTGTTAGTAATTTTATTTTTTCCTCTTAATAAATTTGTTTCTCTATGGTAAAATTTCTACATTTAGTATCAAGACCAATTGTTGGCTTTAGAGGGATGCCTTTGTTACTAAGGGTTTGTTTGGCCTAGTGGATGGAGAGATCAACACAAAGTATTTCAAAAATCTAATCACATGTGAAGAAAACAACATGGACTAGCCAAAAGTGGGTTGCAATGAGACGATTTGATAACCAAAGCTAAGGAGGACATTGTTGTGATGAAGAGGGAGAAGGAGTGAATTCCTCCACTAGGGAGGACCAGATAGACAATCAATGATGTGAGTGCACATCAGAATGAGAGGTATAGGCACAAGTAGAACCCCTCCAATATGAGTTTTGCTACAAGTGAAAAGACAGGAAATGGTTTTTCCAACAAGATCCCATGTATATGACATATTATTTGTTTCTTTAATAATTTATTTGCACATCTTTATTATCGGTTGCAAAGTGATCGATGTGTAGAGATGGGAGCATGAAATAAGTATGATTTGTTGCACTTATGCATATATGTATTTGGAACCCAATGGTTAGAGGAGTTGACAATGGATCGCTATGGCTAAGAAAGGGAAACATGGAGGTAACAAAAACAAAATCCTAGGGTGAGAGTGGAAGCGAATTGGATATATTGAGATCGATACCTAAGAATTCCAAAATGGATATATTTTTTTGAATGTGTTATGGTATGATGATTTGAAGACAGAAGTGAGCTAATGTTCATGTTTTTTTTTCTAAGTAAGCTTAAACTCTATTAATAAAACATATGATACATGGAGGCGCCGGCCTCTGCGAAACTTGCCTATTTTAGTGGCATTTTGTCTCAAAATAACAAAAAATGGAGCTGCCCGTGTAGGGAAACCAACCCAGAGTGTGTTTGGAGTGCTGCCTCTAAGGAGGAAACCATCATTATACAAAATTGAGCATATGTTCCAAGCATAAAAACAAACAGTAAGCAAAAGTAGAAGACTAGTATCCATAAGCTTAGGAGGACCTGAAAAACTAGATGTCATGAGAATCTGGAGTAGGTTCTTCGACGATAAGGCATATGTATTCATCCTCTTCTATAGGAGGGTGACTTGGAGCCATCTGCTGCTACGTGACACCGGCCTCGCCTTTTTCTTCATCTTTCTTTGTCTGTTCTTTGTAATAGTCCGAGCTGCTGTCGCTATTCGAATCCGGATGGTGCCCAGCCAAAGCCTGATGATTTTGCAGAGAACCAGAGGGGCCTGGGTCCTTGCAGGGGTGCTTGGGATGGGTGGGCAGGAGATGGCAGGGGTCATTGCTGGCCACCTCGTGAAATGAAATGGAGATTGTTGCCAAAACAAGAGGGCAATTGGAGAAACATTGGAATTGGAAATGAGCGGTGGTGGGAGACTGCATCAGGGCAGGGGGAGGCGAGCGAGGCGGAAAGTGCATCAGAGAAGCCGAGGGGGGAGGCTGAGCAGTGGAGCCACGCAAACGACCTCTTCCACTGTGCGTATCGGGGTATCTGCCCCAGGAATGCACTAGGGATGAGGCCGAAGATCTGGAACGGGAGGAGGAAAGCGGGCATGAGGCACGACCTCTACTACTCCCACACCGACAGCACATACGGCGCATGAGGCAGGGCATACTGAAGCGATGGGGGTGGCGAAAATGCAGAGCAGGGGAGGAGAGCAGAGGGTCAACAGGTTGATGCTGAGGATCGGGAGCGAGATTGAAGCCAGAGGAGGCCGAAAGGCGAAATTGGCAGTGAGGACTCTGAGAGAAATGGTGCTCAGGAAGGAATTCGATGCAGCCACCAAGATTGTAGTGCTTTCCAATCGTTGTGCGGGTAAAAGGCTCAGCCGTTATCAAAGAGCAGTGACATCACAAGGGAGGAGAGGGATTCTGCATAGAAAAAGTAAGCCGAGAATGGAAATTCGCAAGAGGGCGAAGAGCTGAACGAGAGAGCCAAAGGAAACATCCAGAGGAAGTGCCAAAGGGCCGAGGAAAACTACCATTTGAGCGCGCAGGAGGCCTCATTATCTTGCTGAGGAAGCTACTCCGTTCAATGCAGTGGAGTAAATGCTGCTTGGGGTGGCGGCCAAGCAGCATTAATGCAAGAGGATGATGAGGTGTGAGCATGTGGGCAGCCATGTGGCCCTTCCACGCACCATCCCATGGGCTGAGCACCCTATTAACCTTCTTGATCACCCGCATCCGGGGAGCTAACGTTCATGTTAGTTGTGAACACAAATAGAATTTATTTAGGAGTACTCAATTTTTTCTTGCCACATATTAATGGATCATAATACATGGGAGTCAAAACCAGAAGCTATGTGATGGCAAGGCTCGAGATAATCAATATGGAGAGCTAGAGTTGGGAAGAAGGATGACAAACTATGGGAGGCCCAGGGGAGCATGAGGCTTAGAGCATGTCAATATGAGAGGACGTGCTAGGATAACAACAACAAAAAACAAAAAATATAATTGAGTCAAATTTTAAATTGCATGTAAATGGGCACACTACTATAAGACCTAGTAAGGTATGCGTACCCTTAGGAAATTATCGATAAAATATGGTTTTAGACCGAGTTTGATCCAGGTGGATATTGGTGGCCACCCACCTATTCCACTTAGACCTCTAGTCAGTTTCATATATTTCCTTGTTTGTAGCAACATTTACTATTTTTAGATTTTTTTTCAGGTCCTAAACTTTCAGAGCAGTTTTGACCTCCTAAACAACGTTTTTTTGAGGTCTGCAATAGGCTCATCGCCATGGGAGGGGGTCTGCAAAAAATTATCTAGTACTCAAAGAGATATTTCCAATGATATATCGAATGCGTCAAATGAAGGTAATATGACCAAGTGATGACCCCAAGAAGTTGGTTGCCCAAATAACCCCAATTGTGTTAGAAAATTAAATATTACAGAGCAATGAAACACATAAAATATGCGGAAAACACAAGCACACAAAACACATAAAACCAGAGAGACACAGATATACGTGGTTCACCCAGATTGGGCTACGTCCACCCCGAACAACTAGTACTTCCTTTCTATTATCCAACAAAATGAAGAGACACAGCCTACGGCAGAACAACCAGTCCTTCCTTTCTATTATCCAACAAAATGAAGAGACACAACCTACGACAGATCTATTGTAATATCCTTTGTTCTCTCTCACAGTCTCCCTATCTGTATCTCGCTCCGAGAATGAACATACAATACACAGCCGCAATACAATACCCTCATACAAGCGAGGGGATGCCTTCTAGGGTAAAAAACCCTAAACTAAACATAACTTCTACCGTCAGATCATCCGCCTAATGAACAACCCAGATTGACTAGAAATTACTATACTTTTACAAGGAAATTTTACATTTGTTTTTAGCTTCGGGGGCGCACACGAGAGCAACCCCCCGCGGTCCCTGCGTCGCGGTAGCCCCCCCCCTGGACCCCCGAGAGCGAGGAGTTTAATTACGGGCGGCGTTGCGCCCATTTCTTGTCTGAGGGTCCAACATAGTGATACAAAATAAACAATATAATCGGGCTCCACACCCAACAGTCTTCCACTTGGGTAAGTTGTATGGTCTGCTATTGCTTCATTTGCTGGACAATGAATCCTCTTTGGACCTGGTTGTTTCTCATCTTCATCGTCGTCCTTGAAGACCAATTGAAACTGAGCACATTCTCAGTTTCTCCCTGGTTACAACTTTTATTAGCATATCTGCAGGATTCTGGCTAGTGTGTATCTTTTCTAGCTTCAATTTTCCATCTTCTAATACTGACCGTATGAAATGGTACTTGAGCGGTATGTGTTTAGTCCTGGAATGAAATGTTGAGTTCTTTGCAAGATGAATGGCACTTTGGCTATCACTATATAACGTGCCCATATCATGTTTCTTACCTAATTCATCCATAAACCTTTGTAACCAAATCATTTCCTTGCTAACCTCTGTACTTAACAACATACTCTTCTGTTGTTGAAAGTGCAACAACACTTTGGATTTTGAAACCCAATGCCAGTTGTTCCACTAATAATACATATCCAATATTGCTCCTCATGTTATCTGTCTGCCATGTCTGCATCAACATATCCACAGCAGGGAGCAATGTTTGAACTCCTAAAGCATAATGCTTGGTTTGTGGGTACCTCTCAAATATACGAGAATCCATTTCACTGCCATCCAATGTTCTTTTCCTAGATTTTTCATGTACCTGCTTACAACTCCCACTGCATGTGCAATATCAGGCCTTGTGCAGACCATTGCATACATTAAGCTTCCAACTGCTGCTGCATATGGAACTTTAGACATGTAGTCCATTTCTTCTTGGGTCTTGGGGCACATCTCCTTACTAAGTTTGAAATGGATAGCAAAAGGTCTACTAACTAGTTTTGCATTCTGCATATTAAATCTTTTCAACACCTTTTGTATGTACTCATTCTGAGACAGTGTTAATTTGTGATTTTCCCATCTTTAGCTATTCTCATACCAAGGATTTGTTTTGCAGCTCCCAAATCCTTCATTTCAAAGGAATTTGCCAATTTTATTTTGAGAACATTTATTTCTTGCATGTTAGACCCTGCAACAAACATGTCATCTACATACAATAACAATATAATATAGCTGCCATCATTTTGATTTTTCAGATAAACACAATGATCAGAGTGACATCTAGTATAACCATGTTTAGACATAAACTTGTCAAATTTTAGATACCACTACCTTGGAGCCTGTTTTAAGCCATACAAGATCTTCTTTAACCTGCACACTAATTTTTCTTTCCCTTTGACCTCATATCCTTCTAGTTTCTCCACATAGATCTCTTTCTTCAAATCTCCATGGAGAAATGATGTCTTTACATATAATTGTTCAAGATGTAAATATTCCACTGCTACAAGACTTAAAATAGTTCTGATTGAAGTCATCTTAACAACAGGAGAAAATATTTCATCAAAATCAATACCTTTCTGCAACGAAAACCCCTTCATGCTGGTCTGGCTTTGTACCTTTGTTTTCCTCCATCTTCTTCCTTGACCCTATAAACCCATTTATTAACATGATAGTTTTACACCATGACCGACGACTAGATCTCAAGAATACAGTTTGTATGCATGAAATCATCTCTTCTTCATGGCTAGCTCCCACTTCTTCTTTGCTTTCCTTTGCATTGCTTCTTCATAACATTCAAGTTCACCAGAATCAGTCAACAATAAATAATATAATGAAGGAGAGTATCATTCAGGAGGTCTCATTATCCTAGTAGGTCTTCTGACACCACTTTCAGGTGTCTAAGGTGCCTGTTGCTGTTGTGGTGATTTTGTTGTTGTGGCTCTTGATTATTATTATTTTCATGCACCTTTACCTTTTCTATGATCTTATCAAGAACTGTGTATTTTTTGTTTTCTTTTTCTTGTTTCTTTTCCTGCAACTGATTCTTATACAATACCTTTTCATTGAATATTACATCTATGCTAGTAATGATTTTTTGATTTTCATAATCATATAAGCGATAACCAAACTCATAAACACCATATCCAATAAAAGTACATTTCTTTGATTTTTCCTCAAGCTTTGTTCTATTTTCTTTATTAATATGAATAAAGGCCTCACAACCAAAAGGCTTTAAAAAAGAGTATTTTACCTTTTTACCTGTCCATGCTTCCTCTAGAATACCACCATCCAAGGAACTTTAAGGCCCTCTGTTTATTAGATAAACAGAAGTATCTACAACATCTTCCCAAAATTGTAAAGGCAATCCTGCATGCAATCTCATGCACCTTGCATGCTCCATGATTGTTCTTTTCATCCTTTATGACAAACCATTTTCTTGTCATGTTCTTGGAACTATCTTCTCTCTATGAATTCCATGCTCTGAATAGTACCTATCAAATTCTTTGCTGCAATATTCACCTCCATTGTTTGATCTCAGACACTTCAACTTCTTTCCTGTCTCAATATCAACCGAAGCTTTCCATTTCTTGAAAGTACCAAATACATCAGATTTATTATGAATACAATAAATCCAAGTTTTTTTAGTTACATCATCAATAAAAGTAACATAATAACGAGAGTCACCAAGAGATGATACCTGAGCAGGTCCCCACACATATTTATGCACAAGCTCTAATTTTTTGCTCTTCTTTTCTTTCCCAACTCTAAGAAATATGACTCTCTTATGTTTTCCATAATTCAATTCTGCAGAGAAATCAAATCAACATTCTTCAAACATAGGAACAAATTTCTTGAGTAGAAGAATCTTCATCCCCTTCTCACTCATGTGTCCAAGCCTATGATGCCATAATGCTGCATCTGCTCCTTTGGAAGTTAAAGCATTAACAGAGTTAGAAATACCATTGCATAAATACAATGTACTAACTTTTTCGCCTTTTTCTATTACCAGCACTCCTTTGGTGACCTTCCAAGTTTTATCTGTGAAAGTTGTCACACAACCTTCACCGCCTAACTACCCTGTTGAAATCAGATTTTTCTTCAGATCTGAAACATGCCTTACCTCCTTTAATAGCCATTGGTTTCCATTCTGTTGTTTTACAAGAACTTTACCCATTCCAACAATTTTACAGGGTTTATCATCACCCAAACGGACTTGTCCAAAATATCCTTGAACATAGTCATGAAAATATTTCTTATCAAGTGTGGCATGGATTGAGGCCCTTGAATCTATAACCCGAGAATCAGTAACATTTCCGAAAGAAAGAATCAAGGCATCTTGTAACACATCACCTGTCACATTTGCTTCATGATTGTTTTCTTGCTGTGCACCTCCTTCTTTTCCCTTTCGAGATCTATAGTCTTTCTTCAGGTGTCCTTTCTTTCTGCATTTCCAGCACACTGTCCTCGATCTGGACTTGGATCTTCCTTTCCTTGATTTACTGCGATATCCTGAGCTCTTTCCTCTTTCCATTTTTCTTCCCCTAGATTCTGCACTCAAAGCATTACCCGATGTCTCACTGGAGCTTTTTCGTCGCATTTCCTCGCTAAGGATAGCACTGACAACATCATCAAACTTTAAAGTACTAGATCTAGAAATAGAGTTACTAATGGCCATAACTAAACCATTCCAAATTTATAGCAATGAGCACATAAATAAAAGAGCCCTAACTTCATCATCGAAGCTTACCCCTATAGAAATTAACTGACTGGTAACTGTATTAAAATCATTTAAATGGTCTACAACAGATCCACCTTCTGACATCTTCATATTAAATAAACGTTTCATAAGAAATACCTTGTTTGAGGCCGAGGGTTTTTTCATATAATTTCACCAACACCTTAATCAAACCCTATGTTGTTGTTTCCTTCAAAATATTAAAGGCTACTGATGCCGTGAGCCACAACCGTACTGTTCCAAGTTCCTTTCTATTGAGAATATCCCATTTTGCGTCTGTCATAGTCGTCGGCTTCTTTGTTTTTCCACTCAATGGTAGGTACAGATATTTCTGATACAAATAATCTTCCATCTGCATCTTCCATAGCGGGAAGTTTTGGCCATTAATTTTCTCGACCCTAAATTTACCATCTTCCACCATTTCTCCCACTCGAACCAGGAACCCTTCTTTCCTACGAGTTTATCAGCCAAATAGACCTTCGGCTCTGATACCAATTGTTAGAAAATTTAATATTACAGAGAAATGAAACACAAAAAATATGCGGAAAACACAAGCACACAAAACACATAAAACCAAAGAGACACAAATATACATGGTTCACCGAGTTTGGGCTACATCCACCCCGAACAGCCAGTCCTTCCTTTCTATTATCCATCAAAATGAAGAGACACAACCTACAGCAGATCCGCTGTAATATCCTCTATTCTCTCTCACAGTCTCCCTATCTGTTTCTCACTCCGAGAATAAACATACAATACACAGCTGCAATAAAATACCCTCATACAAGCGAGGGGTTTCCTTCTAGGGAAAAAAAGCCTAAACTAAACATAACTTCTACCGTCATATCATCTGCCTAATGAACGGCCCAGATTGACTAGAAATTACTATACTTTTACAAGGCAATTTTACATTTGTTTTTAGCTTCAAGGGTGTTGCCCCTAAAACCCCCCGCCAGGGGGGGGCTCCATAAAGTCGCAACTACCCCCCTGGACCCCCTAGGCAACGTTTAATTACGTGTGGTGTTGCCGCCCCCATTAAGGCACAGGGGTCCAACGCTGTGATACAAAATAAACAAGATAATCAGGTTCCACACCCAACAAACTAGGACCACAAATGGTTAGTGTTCCATATCCTGGGGTTAGGATTTTGGTTGTTTGGGGTTTTCCCATGTTGTTCAATAATAAAAAGACCCTTGAGCCTCATTGTAACACATTTCAAAGGCATGTAGCTACCACATCTCTTCTCAGAGATAAGCTACCATCGCCTGAGCTAGTTTATTTCCATTATGTTTGTAAGCTTATTTCAATTATTTGATATTAATGAAATGAAATATATTTTCTATTGCATCTCATCGTTTATGTTTATTTCTCTATTTTATTGCATTTCTGCATAAATCTAGATCAGTGGTATTAGAGCAGTCTGCTCTTTCTCGATCTTTCTTTGCATGTCCCTAACAAGATCGAGGAATAAGGAGTTAGGGCTCGATCTCGTTGAACCTTTGCAATATCAGCCTCTCAAACCATGACTACCTCCCATGGTGGAGGAAAATAAAGAAGAGGGAGCAGGAGATCCTATCAAAATATTCCACGAGGAGGCCCTCGAGAAATAGAGGAATGTAATGATGGATAACTTTTATCAGATCCTTCGATGACTACCCCTTGGCGACACATCTTCAACCGGAAGCCACTCTAGAGGAACCACTCCTGTTAAGGTACAAGTTAACTAGGACATTCCCATATTTGAGGGCCAAATAGATGTAGATGTCATAGATAGATGGTTGAATCTATTAGAAGGATATTTTTCGGTTCATGACTTTTCCAATCGGGAAAATATTACTTTTTTCACTCCTCAAAGTTGCCCCCCATGTCAAGGACTAGTGGGAAACCTACTATGAGCAAAAAGATGAGGGGGAATCCTCCCTGTTCTTAGCCACACCTACTTGGAATTCTTTCTGAGACTCCATCAAGGAACAATACTACCCCATGGGGAGATATGAGGTCAAGTACATACAATGGACTACGACACATCAGCAAAGGGATCAAGATGTGCATGAGCCGACAAATTTGTTCCATACCCTGTGCACAAAGTTGGGTATCAAATATACGGAGAAAAATTTGATGCTTAAGTACTGCATTTTTCTACACAGATACATCTATGAGGAAATGGAGTTCCTCGACATATCCATTCTTGGTGTAGCATCTCAGTATGCTACCAAGATTGAGTGGAAATTCAAACAGAAGAAGCGATACTTTGGATATGTGAATCAGAAGCAAGCAAAAGGCACCCTAAAACCACATAAAAAAGGACAAGGCCAAGGCGAGGCATCCCAAGACAACCCATTGAAGCCGAAAGCAAAGAAAAACATCACGAACCTAAAGAAGGACACAGGAAAGTGGTGCGAGTTCCATAAGAGCTCCACTCATAACACAAGTGAGTGTCGGAGGTACGAAGCGAGGAGTCCAAAAAAAAAAAAAAAACAAACGTACTTCGTTCAGTTACCAGAGGGCGGGTGTTTGTCGTTTTCATTTAATG
>JAXQQM020085642.1:0-28765 GCA_034641835.2 Pinus albicaulis
TTGTGTCTAGTCTTGTGTGTATCCACGGTAAAACCACCAATCATGGGCCTCGCCACTCCGGGTGTGTCTGCCACATGATGACTCTGGCTATGTAAGTTAGGCCAAAATCATATTTCCAACTTCTCTCCACCCAAACCTTTTCTGAAGACACTTGGATGATCGTCTGAATGCTAGGTAGCCAGGAATCTTCCACGACCATTGTACATCCGTCATGTGAATGCATGTTCCCCACTGTGATGGTTTGTGGGGTCTGGTTGTCACTTGGATGAGCATGGGATCATGGAATGTGAGGGCATCTATGAACTCCTGACCGTGGGTGCAGTGCCTGACAAGCAATCTCCATATGGGCCGGTTCTGCTCTTTGTTGTGCTCTGCCCCCGGTGTGCGTAGCGCGAAAGCATTGAGCATCGTGGAATGTGGAGGTGTGTGTGATGCCCATCTGATTGCGTTGTGATGTGATCCACATAAATGATGGGATGTGCCAGGCCCCTCTCCACGATGTGAAAGCCCGCCAGGACTGCTGTGTCCTGAACCCTACCGCATGAACTTCTTTGCACATGTCTTCGCTCCATCTCAGCAAATCTCTTCGATCTCTTAGTTTGAGGAGAAGTTCCCCAAACTCCTTCCCGACATCTCTTTCCTCCGCCATTGGTTCCTCCTCCTTCGCGTCCACTACTAGAACACTGTCACCTTCCTAGAAAGTGATCTCTAACCTCCGCTCTTGGTCTCTGTACTTCCTCCCTTGGTAATAGATGTATGGTTTACCTGTCGATGTCATAGACAATATGCTCCACACACTGAGCCAAGTCTATGAGCTCTGATACCACTGTAATATCCCAAATGGAAATAAACAGCAATATAAAGCACATAAACAAAGAACTATAGCAACTAGAGTGACATCATAAGGAAAACAGACAATATGGAGAACGTTGAGCCATTTTATTATGTAACTGAAAGATTAAATGAGTACAAAGGTGATCATAATGATGACACCTTGGCTTGCACTAGGCAAGCGTAGAAATAATCTCAGAAGATAACTCTGAATGGCTGCTCTCTCAAAGATTGCATAATCTCCAGTGCTGTTGGTGCTGCTACTGCTGGACTGAACTGATAAATTGGGGCTTCTCCCCACCTCGGAAAATTTTGAAACTTTGGGAATGGCCTCTCCACCCAATACCCAGAAAATCCCAGAGAGCTTTCCGGAAATGGCTGACCTTCGAAAATGACCTCCCTTGAGGCACGACGCTATCCCAAAGAGAAGTGATGGCCCTGAATGATCTGCTGCAAATAATGGCCTCTGGCTCTACCAAAATGATGGAATAGGGAAGGGCTGACCCCTTTCCAACTCTCCCAGGTTGAATTCCTTGATAAACCCTCAGTCCAGAATCACCTCCTCCCAAGACTGTGTCCTCCCTCTCACTGACTGCGTTTTCTCTTTGAGTGAATGCCCCAGACTATGGTTACTGCAACTCTCTCCAACAAAACAAATATGGAACTCCTCACCTGAGCAGGCACTCGAAGTCCCCCGGGGCTGAGGTTGGGATCTCCACATGGCGACACCTGGTGTACTGAACAACACGTGAAGACTTTGCTCAACAACAAGCATGCTCAATGTCAAAAGACAAATAACATAGATGCATAATCAGAATGACTGAAATGAGGAGACCCTCTCCCTTTTTATGCTTGGAGAACCTTGCTCTCACCTAGGCCCCACCATAAACTGCGTTGTCTCCTTGAGCCTCGTTGTCCCTCTCTCTTTGTGCTAGCTTGGGCCCACATTTCCTACGTTTTCCTTTTCCCCACGCTGCCACTTCGACCTCTAGGCCCCACACTGCCAATTAATCATGTCTCTCAAGTGACTTTAGGAAATTCTTTTATCCTAAGTGTGAGTTAAGTCTCCCTCTTCACCCACTTTATTTCTAACTTAACTTTATTAAAGTAAAGTAGTCAAAAATTAATATTTCCAATTAGCTATTTCTATTTGGGAATATTACACTTAATTCCCCAATGGTTGAGCGATGACTGGGCATCCTTATGCCACCTGCGTTTGAGGCGAAGGTGAGGGTTTTGACTGAAGTTAGAAGCAATTTTAGGGAGCCTTTTTTATTCTATGTTTTCAAGCTTCTTCTTATACATGAGATATCTAAAATAGTTGTACTTTCAATAGGGGAAAAACCAGATCCGATCAAGAGGATAGGATAGGGCGTATTTCCCTTGATCTTAAGGTTATAGGTTATGAATTTCTTTTGAATCATCTCAATATTCCTCCATGACTCTTTAGATATACTGCAACCCCAAACTTCACATACATATAAGACAACAGGGGTGACAAGGGTCTCAAAGAGGAACCTCTTTTTACTCCAAATTACCAATCTCGACAGGCTACATTTGCTGACTCTGTAGTAGGTTTTCTAGCTGACTTGTCCTTTTTCTCAATGCTATAATTCTAGTTAGGATGTGAGGAAGTCAATGCCAAAATACTTGTGAAAGAAAGCTTTGCTCATTAGTTCTCTCTGCACCAAAATTACTATAGTGATATTTTTTGGTTAATAGTCATGACTTTAGTCTTGTCGATTGTCTTGTCATACCCAATCTTGGAGTCAGAGTCATGGTCATGAAGAATTTGGAGCTGCTTGTCAAGGTCATCATGCCTTTTTGCTAGAAGAGCGATATCATCAGCATAGAGGAGAAGAGTAATGAGAACACCAACAATCTCGGTGCCCTTGCACCGCGCAGATTCCAAACACTCCTCTATCTTATCGATGTGTATGCCAAAAAGGGTAGGGGATAGGGGACACCCTTGCTTAACTCCAATATTGCATTTAATGTCTTTAGACCACCCCTCATTGGTCTTAAGCTTGGCAGTGATGGTCTAGCAGAGATGGATCACAACAATCCTCAGCTCAGGAGGGACCATGATCTCTTTAAGTCTCTCCCAAAGTTTATTTCGAGGAACAATGTCGAAATCTTTTCTAAATTCCACAATGCAACATAAGAGATCGGCTTTACTATTGCGACATTCCTCTGCAATTATTCTAAGAGTGACCAGATGGTCAATAGTCGAGTGATGTCTCTTAAAATCAGCTTGTTCTTTAGCTCTTTTTCCTTAGCTTTCAAGCCAAAGGCTAAGCTAATTCTCCAAAATGATCCCATAAAGCTTGGCTAGGATATGGCTAACCATAATGGTCCTGTAGTTAGATGGAACACTCTTGTGCCCATTTTTAAATATAGGTACAATAAGGCTATGCGTCCAAAGCCGAGGGAAGCCATGCGTTACAGCGAAATTGAGATGCTTGTGGAGATAAGGAATGATGATATATCTTCCCATTTTAAGGATCTTAGCTTGGTATCCTTCAATATCTTTAGCTTTCCCATTAGCGAACTTATTAATACCAGACTCAATGTCGTCAAGAGAGAATACACTCTCCTTAATTGGAGTGATTAAGGTAGTGCCCATAGTGTCCAGAAAGTCATAAAACTACTTAAGATAATTGTCCCAGCTTTCCAAGAGGATAGAATGGTTATCTTTGGTTTTATGTACAAGAAGATTCCACAAAAATCTTTTGGGCACGACTTCAAAAAGGTGGAGAAGATAATCCCTTATTTTATTAATATATGATCTTTTCTTCCTCTTGATGATATTTTTTTATATATTGATATTTTGCAGCTTGATGATTTTATTAGGAGCATCTTTGATCCCTTTCCTGGAAATTTTTCAATCTTTGTCATACCATGGATTGGAAGTTCTATTAGACTGCTTAAACAAAATATCATTAGAAAAATTTATAATGGTGTTGGAATGGATATTATTGAAATGGTAATAAATTTGACCAATGTTATTATTATAATTCATGGGGCCTAAATCCCTCTCTAAATCCCTTAAGAAGAGGTTAGTTTTACTTCTATTGAAGTGAATCTTTCTTTTTATTTTATTGGTCTCTTGAATGTGGGTGGTATGCATAGCAAGATTGAGGGATAGAAACATAGGTCTTCGGTCAAAGACAGGCTCGAATCCATTAAAAAGCTCAAAGTTTGTAATATGGTTGGGGACAAGGATGTCAGAAATTTCATAATCCACGACATTTCTACCCAACACATGGAAACATGTCATCTAACTAGAGAGGGGCCACTTGTTAATACCATTACAAATAATTAGCTCATGGGAATTGCAAAGTTTGAGAAGCTCGGTGCCAAATAAGTTCTCGATAATATCTTCATATTTTCTCTTGAATTTATTAGCTTAGTTACTATCTTCATCAAGCCACAAGGGGTCGGGGTTAGAGTTGTTTCTTAATGTAATGGCTTGGTTAGTAGCATTTCTAGCATTAAAGTCTCCCAGTAAAAGGATATTACCATAATTTCTCAGGTTGGAGAAGTATTTTTCTAAATAATTGAAAGGACAATTCTTATCCAGGTTGTTCTTCTTATCGGATGTAGAGTTGAAAGGAGTGAAATAACATATTGCAAGGAAGATCTTATTGGTGGTAGAATTAGAGATTTCGATCCAAATGTATTGATTGAAGGAGTCAATTTTATGAAGACGGATGTGAGAGGAAAAAGTGTTCCTTATATAGCAGCCTATACCACCAAAACCCCTCTGAGAGGATTTCTTATTCCAACCATACCAAAGAGTGAAATCGTCAAGGTGAGGGACCCTAGATCCATCATGCTCCCATGTTTCAACTAAGGGAATAAGGTCACTATCACTCGATATCCAACTTAACATAGGAGCTTTACACCATGGAAAGCCACAACAGTTCCAGAAGAGGATGTAGAGTGATGAAAATCCCTATTTATCACTTGTGCTTGAGACTCTATCTCTAATAATAGTTTTCATATTCCTAATGATTGCCCATTTCCTGCCTTTCTTGTATCCTTGACCTTTTGGAATTCTTTCCTAAGCTCGGCTTGGTCTTCTGGAATGGGATCTTCATTTATAAAGATTCTTGTTCCTTTAAGGCTTGGGGATTTCCTGAGTATATCCAATTTATGTTCATGACAATTGACTTGACACATATGAGTCTGTGTTTATGCTCAAGTATATTTGTGATCTTATTGCTTCCGTGAGATAGGTTGTTTCAATTTGAGATTTTGTTTTTAATTGTTCTTTAACCATTTCTAATGTGTTTTCATTGTTTTGTTCTTCTATACCCGCAACTATAATATTTAAGGCATATTTGTGGCACTCATGGTCAAGAACAATTAATTTATTAATTTTCTCTTTGATGGGTTTAATATTTAAGTTATTTTTGGTGTCATTTAGGGATGAGTTATTATGTAGTTGTTCTTTTATATTTTTAAGCTTGTTTTTCAAGGTGTCATTTCCTTCTACCATTGTTTTTTTATTGTGTTCTATTTCTTGAATTTTACCTTTCATTTTTTGTAGTTCAATTTCGAGTGTGGTTATTTTATTTTCTAATTATTTGTGGTTGTTATCAAGAATTGTCATTAGTTCTAGTTTAAAATGATTTTCTCTTTTTTCTCTTTGTCTTTCTAAGGACTCAATGTACTCATAGCAACTATCTAATGTAATTTTACTTGGTATGTCTTTGCTAGAGATGAGCTTATCAATATGAGGGAAAGTATTCATAGTGTAATAAAACAAAACTTAACACTAGGAGGGTAAGAAAGTGTGCACCTGTAAAAGAGAACCAATATGAGGTTGTCACCGGGCCTTAAAGGTAGAGTGTTTGGCAGATATAGATCTTGCTCTAATAAATGAATGCTTAGCAAAACTGCACCTCAAGACAAGTTCGCATGAGAAGTTCGCACTGCAAAGATAACTCAGAATCCAATTGCAGCCTAACTCACTGGCCTATATTAAATCTGCAACCACTGCATAACGCATAGCCCGTGTCCTTGGAAAATAGAGATTTGTTTGGGCTGGCAGAGTTATATTGACAACCACGAAATTTGCAAACTTAGTAGAGACCACATAAATGTTATAGCCAATTGCCACCACAATGGAACAAATTTCGATATCACTGTAGGGATATATACTACTAGAACCACAAAATCACCAGTGACAGACTATGTAAACGATCCGAGTGAGCGATAGAAGAGTCACATTGTAAATACATACGTATAGTATACGTCCAAATTCATATTAAATATAGACCATCGCAAATGACGAGGTCAGTGGTTGAGTGGTACCACACGACTCTATCTCAATAAAGTTATCAATGATTCCCCGCGCCTTCCTTTATGGCAGAGATTCCCCATGCCTTCCTTGGGTGTTTATATAGACCATAAAGCAAGACTTCGTTGTTTATAAAAGCCGTAGAGCGAGTCTTGGATGCTTATATAGGCCGTAGAGACACCATTGTCTAATTCAGAAATTCGCTTTTCACTTAGAACAGTGAGCCTGCGTTAATCAAATCCGAGTCTGCAGAGCTACCCAATCCGGGAATCCGGTGTTTATATAGGCCGCAGAGACTCCAGTGTCTAATTCAGAAATTCGCTGGGGATCAAAAGAAAATTCAAATGCATGGTATAATAATTAATAAAGAAAACAAAATTTAATAAGCAAATTGTAAATATTACTATTACGTAATAAAAGAGTTGAATATCACATGAATATACATATTCGGGATAGATAAATTTTCCCTTAGTGTGTATGTATTATAATATTATATAAAATTTATAATTAATATTTATTACAAAATTGTGTAGTTATAAGTTTAGTTGTTAAATTTGTCATATTATTCAGTGAAATCAATTTTTATTGGTTTTTGGATGGTGTTTTGATTTTGTAAATATTAATGAAGTAAGTATTTAGTTTTTTGGGTGTAATTTATTGTGATTTATTGTTTTGTATAAAGATAAATTATGATTAATTATAGTTATTAGTAGTTAATTATAGTGAAGGATAAGCAACTATATGCTATATTTAATAAGATAACTATTATAGTCATCTATAGTCAACTATAAGTATAGTAGAGCATGGATTTGAGAATCAAACAGGGTTTACCATATTCAATCAGGTTGACTCAAAGGTCAATGATAGTTACCTATCATCAACCATAGTCAATCATAACTAACCATAATGAACCAAAATCCAACTATATGCAATGTCACGTACACAAATTTATTCAAATACATACTTTATCAAAGTTTTAAATATCCTCATGTTTTTAGAATCTTTAGTTATTTTTCTAAACCCTTTGTGATTCCCTATAATTATCATAGTTCATGTAAAAAAATGTGTATTAACCCAATTTAGGTTTGACTTTATTTAACTAATATGATGTGACTATCTAAAGGGATCCTACTTTCAAGAATGACTTTTTTAGTTGAAAAATACATTTACTATGTGATGTAGAATTGTAATTTAATTTGATGTATTTATTGTTTGATATGTACATATAACTTTTATGATTTATGTTTTGATATTCTTATAATGCTATGGAAGGTTGGAATGAGTATATAGTTACATGATGAATTATATAATCTTATTGATCTTTTGCTTAATGTGAAAAAGAACCATTGGTGCATATAGACTCTAGATTGAGTCAAAAATATGTGAACCCATGATGGGTTAGGTTATGTAAGGTTCACAGGTTATATCATTGCTTATTTTTTATTCATGATTATTAGATAATTATATTTGATATGTTGTCATTAAATATGTGTAGAGGTAAGAGAACAATGTCCAAATAAGCTTAGACCTAGGCAAAGGGTTGTATGATTAAATGTAACATGAGTAGCATCAAGAATAGAAGGTATATGTTGTCTATTATTGCATCCTAACCTATTTTCTATCATGTAATAAGTTTAAAAACATATGATTTATGGTTTTTCCTTGGAATTTACATGTTTTTAAAAGGGTAGGCTAAATATTTAGATACTTAAATATTCTTGTTAAGGGGAAAGTTGTATGGTTTCAATCCTTATTCTTTAGTGACTATTAGTTCCTCACCTATGTATCGAGGATTCACAACATTTAGTAGTCATGATTCAACCTAAGAAGAAGGCCCAATTAGTCTCCTTCCTATTTGGAATTTATTAATCCTCTAGATTAATGGCTTGATAACCATATGACAGACTTTAAAAATTGTTTGTTTCAATCCATTTTTTATCTTTTATAGAGACTTTATGGCTACATATTGTAGAAAAGAAGCAAACAAGAGAATTTAAAGAATTTTATGCTAATGAAATCTTATGGAAATAATTAATGACAATTATCTGATATTTGTAATTGTTGAAGACATAATTCCACCAAAAAAATATGCTTAGTAGAAAAGATCCAAGAAACAATAACTAATTAACAACATACAGAGATAAAATTTCTGGCTATTATACATTCATAAATAATTCTACAATATCCTAAGTAATAAACCAAATAACCATTTGCTGAATATATCTAACAAGCCATTCAAACATAAAATATAACTTAAGTGTATTGAAATTCTTATTAAAAGTATATGATATTAAAATAATTTCAAAATACTCCACAATATGCACACAAATAGAAGAAAGAAAAACATCTTTAATTGATAGGAGTTTTTGAATCTTTAAATTAATTCTCTTATGAAATTTCCAAGAAATTTGTATGGGATTTGTAATATTCCCAATTAGTAGCACCTAATTTGAAATAATAATTTTTTCTCAGATTTTTCTTTTCTAATGGTCAACCATAAATAAAAGGGTGTTGGGACCCATAACCCAACTTAGGAGAAATAATATTCCTAAAGTCACTTAACCAACATGATGTTTTCAGCGTGGGGCCTAGGGGGCCCAAGTGACAGTGCAGAGAGAGGGACAACGCTGGGGCAGTGTGGGCCAGGCAGCCCAGTGGCAGCGCGAGCTAGGACACTGTAGAGTAGGCTCGACAGTGTGGCAAAGGAGGATAGCACAGCACAGCGTGGCCCAAGGGAATGTTAGGGTCTCAAGCATAAAATTGAGTGAGGGAATAACTTTTCATTCATTCTATCATTCATCTTCAGAATTTCTGTCTAATAGATATTGAGCACGCTTATGCTGTTTAGCTAAGTCTGCAAGTGTTGATCAGCACGCGGGTGTCTTCGAGCAGAGATCCCAACCTCAGCCTTTGGGGACTTCAAGTTCCCGCTCAGGTGAGGACCTTTACCTTCGGTTTTCAGAGTAGAGAACGTAGATCCATTCATCTAGGAGTTACGCAGTCATTAAGTAGCAAAGTTACTCAGAGATATTACACAGTATTGGAGGAGGGGCAGCTCCGAGAGTGAGGGAGATTCAGGAGTTTCAGTCCTAGAGAAGTGTGAGGGGATCAACCCTTCACAAGTTGTATTTTGGAGCAGTGAGAGGCCAACATTTCCAGCCATCCAGTTTAGAGGCCAGCGTACTCACTAGGAGTGTCTAATTTTCCCAAGGGGGTTAAATTCTGAGGTCAACCTTTCCGAAATTCCTTCCTGGGTTTTTATGGGTTTTGGGAGGAGAGTTCATAGCCTGAGTTTTATAATTTTCCGAGTAGGATAAAAACTTCAAATAACAGCTCCATTCTAGCCAGAAGTAGCACTTTCTAGTAGCAGCAACATCTCAAGGAGTTATGTAGTCACTTGGAGAAGCAACCATCCATAACAGGGTTTGGAGAGGTATTTCAGCTTGACTTGAGGAAGACAAGGTGCCATCATTCTAATTACCTTATTGTACTCATTCCCTATTTCCAAATATATAATAAAATGGCTCAAATTTTCTAAAATATTTACAGTGATTCTTATGGTCCATCTCTATTAGCTGTATTTTGTGTTTATGTTGTTTTGTATTGTTATTTATTTCCTATTCAGAATATTATAGTGGTATCAGAGCTCATATACTTGGCTCAAACTATGGAGAATATATGTCTATGACACTCGGAGACAAAGACGCCCATTGTAGAAGTTGGTAATAGAGTGTAGAGTTTGAAAGTTCTAGACCAAGATTTGGAGAAAGGGAATCAAAGGGTTCCTCCAGCTGAGGACATAGAGGAGTGTATCACCCATGGTGATGAAGTATATTGACAGGATGAGTTCTGTAAAATCACCTTTAGGAATATATACAATAAATCTATAGGGAAAAATAGAGAGATAGGTCGAAGATTACAGATAGTAACAGAGGAGACCCTGAAGCATTTCACAACAAAGAAGGGTATGACACTTCTCATCACACGCAGGATCAGAACAAAGCGCAGGAGGTGGTGCTACACACTCCCCCACGTTCCACTATGCCCAGATTATTGACTACAAGCAAGGGAATGGGAGGACCCCAGGAGTAGGATACGACTCATTATGGGGATTATTTTGTTGAATATCGGTCATACGGGTGAGATTTTGGAGAAGACCTCACTTTCCATGATTTTTGACAGCTGAAGAACAACAACAGACCCCACAACCAAAATAGAGGAGGTGGGCACACGCAGGGAGGTAAACTAAAATGTACTATGGGAATATTTTTCTTGCCAACATATCACGGGTCATCAAAATGTTCAGCAAAAGCTTGGGTGGAAAAGCTGGACATTTACTTTCAGTTGAACCAAATGGCGGAGGTAGATGCCATCAAGGTGGCAGTCTTGCACCTTAAGGGGGAAGCCCATGATTGGTTGTTCCATGGAATGGCCATGGTGGGTCACTCAAGAGTGACAATGTATGTAGAGTTCACCCGAAGATTGGTGGAGAGATTTGACCAGAAGGATCCACGAGAGAATTTTGTCAAGCTGGCCAAGCTCAGACAGACTAGGAGCCCAGAGACCTACATTTCTGAGTTCTTGAAACTTTCATTGATGGTGCTAGACTTGTCTACAGCCACGAGGATTTACATGTCCATTTATGGGTTGGTAGAGCCTCTGCATGGGTTAGTCAGGTTTACTAGGCCTGCTACACTTTAGGACACAGTTGGGAGTACAAGGGACTTGCAGGATGCTTTTCCCGGGACTAGAGCTCCTTTCCCCAAGAGATTGACATTCTAGCCAAAGGGGAAAGAAACAAGAGTTCCACCATCAAAGGGGAGCCAGGGTCGAGAGCCTTTGGACGATGATACCCGAAGATATTCGAGATGGAGGAAGCTATGCTTCACATGCCAGGAGCCATGGGCACCGGGTCTTTGATGTGTCACAGGAAAGGCACATTACATCAAGTTCTTCTCTGACAATGAGGGAGAAGAAGATGCATATGAGGAGTTGGAGGGAGAAGCCAGTGCTGATGCACCGAGAGGAGATCATCCTCCACCACCTCCCCCAGGAGCAGGAGGGGCAGCGTTTGCACCCACAGGAGGAGTCCTTTCATCTTTGCGAGGAGTTCCTAAGTATTTGACACTACATTTATGAGGAAACATCAAAGGATAACGTGTTTTAGTTCTGGTGGATAGCAGGGCCACTCATAAATTCATTGATGCCCAGCTAGTACAAAGGAGGGGAATACCAACGAAGAGTTTTGATTGGCTCTCAATGTTGGTTCTGGGTTCCAGAACCATGCAGTGTATGAGGTATGTTCCAACATTGGTAGTGACTATAGGGACATACATGATGACTGACCACTTCTTTGTGGCTAACATTCCATATACCAATGTGGTATTGGGAGTGCAGTGGTTGATTACACTGGGTAAGGTCACCACAAATTGGGAGACATTGGAGATGGAGTGGATAGACAAGAAGAGTGGGAAGCATGTGATGATCAGAGGCATGCACACATACCCTCCTCAGACAGTTTCAGCACACCGAATGGAGGCAGACTTCCGTAAGGGGGACATAGAGTGGGCAGTAGAGCTACGTATTTCAGAGGCAGGAGTCACAGGGAAACCAGTACACCACGATGTTCACTCAATATTGGATAGATACTCCACAGTTTTTGGGGAAATACCACTGGGGCAACCATCGGACCAGGGGTTTGAGCATACTATTGAGTTGGAGCAGGGGATCCACGTAGTGATCGCCACCCCCTATAGGCACCCCAAGGCCTACAAGGATGAGATTGAGATATCCATCCATGATATCTTAGCACTCGGACACATCTGACCCAATACTAGCCCATTTGCTTCTTCTGTTGTTATGGTGAAGAAGAAGGATGGCACATTACAGATGTGCATTGACTATAGGGAACTCAACAAAAATACCATGAAGAACCGATACCCCATCCCTAGGATTGATGAGTTGATGGATGAGCTGAGGGGATCAAATTTCTTCTCCAAGATCGATCTAAGGTCAGGGTACCATCAGATCATGGTGAGGGACCAGGACGTCCCCAAGATTACATTCAGGTGACACTGTGGCCATTTCAAGTTTTTGGTGATGCCCTTCGGGAAAACCAACGCACCAGACACCTTTCAGTCTTGCATGAACCACATATTCTATGTTCAGTTGAGGAATTTCATGCTCTTTGATGACATCCTCATTTACAACCGCACATGGGAGGAGCACTTGCAGCACATTGATGTTGTACTACATATTTTGGAGGAGCAACATTTCTATGCTAGGCTCTCCAAATGCGAATTTGGGCTGAAAACGATGCTCTATTTGGGGCACATCATTGGTTTAGATGGATAAGAGTCCACGAGGAGAATACCCAGGCCATCCGCGATTGGCCGGAACTGAAGAATGTGAAAGAGCTCCGGGAATTTGTAGGCATCTGTACCTACTACCAGAAATTTCTCAAGGGGTTTTCTCAACTTGCTACACCCCTCACAGACCTTACCAAGAAGGGGGCATTTGGCTGGATTGATACCACACAAAGAGATTTTTACAAGCTCAGAGGGGTGATGATCAGCTCTCGAGGATTGGATTTTCCAGGCTTCACGTGGTCTTTCATTCTAGAGTGTGATGCATTGGGGGAAGGAGTAGGCGTAATTTTGATGTAGGGGGGCCACACTATAGCTTTCGAGAGCGAGAAGCTACTGTCACAGGAGAGGTTGTATCCAATATACGAAAAGGAGATGTTGGCCATTATGCATGTATTGGCAAATTTCTCGAAGTATTTGGTAGGTAACAGGTTTCGGGTGAGGATTGACCGCAACAACCTCTGTTTTTTCCTCGAGCAGAAGAAGTTGCAGGAGAGGCAGCAGAAGTGGGTCAGTAAGATTCAGGCCTACGACTTTGACATTGAGTAGGTCAAATGGAAGAAAAATGTGGTGGTATATGCTTTGTCATGCATGCTAGCAGTGTTATTATTGATGAGCTTAGATGCAAACTGGAGGGCTCAACTGTTGGTGGAGTGTTCGAAGGACCACTTTGCCTATGAGGTGTTGGATGGCCCAATTACAGATGAAAGGTATAGGGTGATGGATGACGTCATCTATTACCAGGACAAGATCTTCTTAACTGGGAGTTCCCTGCTCAAGGATAACATACTGCGCACATCCCATGATTCTCCACTATCAGGCCACCATGGATTCAAAAAGACCTAGAGGGCCATCAAGGAGAGGTTCTCTTGGAGAGGCCTCAAATAGGACGTACTCTGGCATGTCAAGGAGTGCAAAGTGTGTTAGAGGAATAAGGGGGAGATGAGCCACCCTATCAGTTTTCTACAACCACTTCCCATTCCATAAGGAAAGTGGGAAAGCATCTCCATGGAATTCATCATAGGGTTCCCCACAGTGTAGGGCAAGGATTGCATATTTGTGGTTGTTGATAGATTAACAAAGTATGCCCATTTCTTCATCATATCAGTGCGGTACATAAATTCACAGGTTGATGAGCTATTCTTCCATGATGTTTTCAGATTGCATGGTCTTCCCAAGACCATGGTTAGTGATAGGGACTACCGTTTCATGGGTGGATTTGGGCAAGAGCTCTTTCATCTGGTGGGTACGGAGTTAACTCCTAGTACCAACTACCACCCGCTGACAAATCGATGGGAAGAGATAATGAACAAGTGGTTGGAAGGCTACTTGCGAAACTATGTCATGGGGCAGCAAAAGGCATGGTTGCGTTGGCTTCTCCTAGGAGAATACTGCTACAACACCACTTTCCATATATCTATCGGTATGTCTCCATTTTATGCTTTGTATGGATATCATGCTCTAAATTTTTTTGATGTTATGTTTGGAGATAGTAAGGGCACTAGGGCCAAGGACTGGATCTACGAGAGCGAAGATATACTTCGGGCTCTTAAGGACAAGTTAGCCACAACACAGAACCAGCATAAGTTGTATGGAGATAGAGGGCGCATAGAGAGATAGTTTGAGGTTGGCGACTTGGTCTACCTTCGACTTCAGCCATACAGGAAGTATACGCTCAAGTAGAAGGGGGCCGATAAGCTTAATCCCAACTTCTATGGGCCTTAAAGAGTGATCCAGTGAGTAGGAGAGCTTGCTTATGAGTTGGAACATCCGGTTGGGAGTAGGATACATAAAATTTTCCATGTATCGTTCTTGAAGAAGGCTTTGGGGCAGTAGGTGACTGCAGCAGGGGAGCTTCCACCCACGGATGATGAGGAGCATTTGGTGTTACAACCAGAGGCCATTTTAGAAACCTGGGGGAGAAAATTGTAGAGCAGGACAATCAAGGAGTATTTGGTGATATGGAGGAACCTCTCAGATGAGGATTCCACTTGGGAGAGTGAGAAGATATTGCAGCATCCATCCTTCTAGTTTCTTGAGGAAAAACAAAATTTTGGCGGGGAGGAATATAATATTCCCAATTATCAGTAGCTAATTAGGAATATTAATTTTTTCTTAGATTTTGCTATTCTAATGTTCAACCAGAAATAAAAGGGTGTTGGTACCCATAACCCAACTTAGGAGAAATAATATTCCTAAAGTCACTTAACCAACATGATGATTTTATAGTGGGGCCTAGGGGAACCAAGTGACAACGCAAGGAGAGGGATAGCGCAAGGGTACTGTGGGCCAGGCAGCCCAGTGGCAGAGTGGGCCAGGAAAACGCAGAGTAGGTAGGGAAGCATGGCAAAGGAGAACATCTCAGTGTAGTGAGGCCCAACGGAATGCTAGGGTCTCAAGCATAAAAGTGAGTGAGGGCCTAGCTTCTTATTCATTTTATCATTCATCTTCAAAACTTATGTCTAATATATATTGAGCACGCTTATGTTGTTTATCTAAGTCTGCAAGTGATGTTTAGCATGTGGTTGTCTCCAAGCAGAGATCGCAACCTCAGCCTCGAGGTACTTCGAGTGCCCGCTCAGGTGAGGAGCTTTACCATCGGTTTAGAGCAGAGAATTCAAAGCCATTCATCCAATAGTTACACAATCATCAAGTAGCATAGTCGCTCTGAGATATTACGCAGTATTGGAGGAGGGCATCTCCGGGAGTGAAGGAGATTCAGGAGTTTCAGTGTAGGAGAAGTGTGAGGGGATCAACCCTTCACAAGTTGAATTTTGGAGCAGTGAGAGGCCAACATTTCCTACCATTCAGTTCAGAGGCCAGCGTACTCACCGAGAGTGCATAATTTTCCCAAGGGGGTCAAATTCCAGGGTTAGCCTTTCTAGAATCCCTTCGTGGGTTTTTCCAGATTTTGGGTGGAGAGTTCATAGCCGGAGTTTCAAAATTTTATGAGAAGGAGAAAAACCCCAAAGAGAAGCTCCATTCCAGCCAGAAGCAACACTTTCCAGTAGCAGCAACAGCTTAGGGAGTTAAACAGTCACTTGGAGAAGCAACCATGCATGGTAGGGTTTGGAGAGATATTTCAGCTTGTCTTGAGCAAGCCAAGGTGCCATCATTCTGATCTAATTCTTATACTCATTCCCTATTTCTAGATATATAATAAAATGGCTCAAATGTTTTGAAATATTTGCAGTGATTCTTATGGTGCATCTCTATTAGTTGTAGTTTTTATTATGTTGCTTTGTATTGTTGTTTATTTCTGTTATGTCCCTAGATTACTAGTAGCCCCTTATTGTTGTTAGTGTAACCCCCTTATTGTTATTTTTCTACCCCTATAACCCCCATATTGTTATTATTATGCCCTTACATTATTATTGTTAGGTCGGCTAGGATTATATCGTGACCCCATGGACTCCTATATATAAAAGGAGGTTTTTTCATTTGTATCATCGAAGAATTTTTCATTTATGTAATGTAAACGAGGTTTCCCCCTTGAAGTGGCTTATTTATAAGCTGATCTCTCTTTTATTATATTTTTGGAGCTGGTTTCATAACATTTGGTATTAGAGCTTTGGATTCTAGGGTTTCGTTGCTCCAAACAGGTCATTGTGGAATTTTCGCTATATATTATTTTCTGCGAAGGTTTAGAAGTTGAAATTTTTATCACGCAAAGAGGAAATCCAGAGGAACTTCATGTGAAGATTTAAAATCTTGGTTCACAATATTTTCAGAGATATGATGTGTAAGTTAGGGTTTTTTGAGGCTCCTCAATTTCATCTCAAAGAGGCGACCGTGGGAAAATCGTCATAACTCTTTCTCTGAGGATCGGATTGGAATTCTGTAAAAAGTGGCTGCAAGTACACAGATTGTAATTTCATGTGTATCAATTTCAGAGCTGAAGGAGGAAAAAATGACACGTGGCACACTGTACAAGTTTTCTCTACTGAACCAATCCATAATTAGGTCATTGTGGGAGATTGGGCATATATTTGCCTTGAATTATCCAAATTAGGTCAAACCTGTGGCATTGAAAGAAGCTTCAGAGGGTTAATACAGGACCAAATTTTAGATATTGAAGATCCAAAATCACAAATATAATTTGGTTTCAATATCGAGCTCCTCAAACTTAAGAAAAAGAATAGATATCAGTATTGGGTTCTAAAATTCCACTTAAAAATAATTCAACACCCATTAAGACTTCATAAGGCTCTACTATAACTCATGAAGATGAAGAAGTGCAACATAACATATCAAAATTACAAGAGCAAAAACATGAAATTTTTCTCTTGTAAAGAGCAACAAAAAATTAAATGGAACTTTTGAAGAAAGGCGTGGAAGCTAAGATGGATGGTTTTAAGAAAGGCATGGAAGCTAAGATGGATGGAATGGAAGCTAATATGGATGACATGGAAGATAAGATCGATGAAAAAATGAATGACAACATGGAAAACATGAAGAATGATCTAAAGTAGACATGGAAGGTTTGAAAAAGTTGATACAAGAAATGTTTTCTAATGGCGAAAAGATAGTAGAGGAAACTCATGGATAGAGCAAAGTAAATGTTAATTGTGATTTCATAAACTCGAATGTTGGATGGAAAACCCACCATATTCCAAAGATTGATATGAGGAAGTTTGATGGCAAGGAACCCATAACATGGATACTACATATGGAGCAATATTTTGATCTCAATAATGTGCAAAACACACAAAAGGTACACATTGCAACTTTATATTTAGAAAAAAATAATTTTTTATGGTATCGATGGCTTTTCTCCCATAAATAAATTGTCACTTGGTCAATTTTTACAGAGGAAATGATATCACATTATGAGGATACGAAGAGAAACACCTTTTTAAGCCAATTGATAAATCTAAAACAAAAGGGTCCAATGGTGGAGCACATTGAGGACTTCCAAAATTGAATATAAGGGTAACTGATATTCTAAAGGAACACAGGATTGATGTATTCATAGGGACTTTAAAGGATAACATCCAACGTGAGGTTCGCGTTTGGGAACCTGATTCATTGGAGAAGGCATTCAGGTTGGAAAGAAAAATTGAATGTAAAATTATGGCGATAAGGAAGCCTACCACTCACGTCTATAAAGATGGAAGTGTTGCTACTCCTAGACTTCCACAACCTAAAAGGTTGACACCACAAAAATTGGAAGAAAAAATAGCAAAAGGGCATTGCTATAGTTGTGATAGAAAATACACTAAAGATCATAAGTGTGATGAGAAGAAATTATTTTACATATATTGTGAAGAGGAGGAAGAAAATGAACAAGAAAATTCAAAAGAAGAGGATATACACCAAGAAAAAACCCTAGAAAAAGAAGAAATGAGTCCGACCATATCGTGTAATGTATTGGCAGGCATTACCACTCCTCAAACTCTGAATATAGAAGGACATATCAAGAAGAAAAAGGTAATAGTGTTGATTGATTCGGGTAGTACCCATAATTTTATTCATTGTAAGATAGCCAAGGAATTGAATTCCAAGTGATGGTTGCAAATGGAGAAAATATAGATTTCTCTGGAAAATACCATAATATAAAGCTAACCATGGGGGAATATGTATTGAATATTCCAATTCTTTCCATTCAAATGGCAGATGCTGATGTTGTACTAGGAGTACAATGGTTACAATCTTTGGGTACGGTAGCTTTTAATTTTCAATAAATTTTCTAGAAATTTATTTCAGAAAGAAAGGAAGTCGAATTATGGGGTATTATAGGCAAGATGGGAAAGATAATAAGCTCTAATGTCATGACAAATCTTATGAAGAAATAACAATGAGGCATAATTGCACAATTATGCTCACTAGAAGTTCCAACATCAAAATCATCTATTTCTCCAGATCTCCAAAATGTCTTGGAAAATCATTCTAAGGTGTTTGAAACTCCCAAGGGACTCCCACCTATTCGTGATCATGATCATGCTATTCATTTGATTCCAGGAAGTGTTCCTCCAAACATTAGGCCTTAAAGATATCCTTATGTCCAAAAGAGTGAAATTGAACGTATGATTGCAAAAATGTTAGAGGCTAGTATAATTCAACCTAGTCAAAGTTCTTTCTTCGCTTTAGTATTATTGGTGCAAAACAAGGATGGATCATGGCGCATGTGTTCGGATTATAGGGATCTCAATAAGCTCACTATTAAAGATAAATTTCCCATTCATGTGATTGATGAATTATTGGATGAATTACATGGAGAAATTTATTTTACCAAGTTGGATCTTCATTCCAGATATCATCAAATTAGAATGAAGACCGAAGATATTCCGAAAAAATCATTTTGAACTCATGAGGGTCATTATGAATTTTTGGTCATGCCTTTTGGCCTTACCAATGCACCTTTTTCATTTCAAGGGTTGATGAATTTAATTTTCAAATCCTTCCGTAGAAAATTTTTATTAGTATTTTTTGATAATATACTAATCTACAGCAGGTCTTGGAAGGATCATGTTCGACATATCGACAGGGTGCTCAAACTATTGGAGGAGAAACAATTATATGCAAAAACCTCTAAATTTTTCTTTGGATTACAAGAGGTGAAATATCTGGGTCATATTATATCTCACGAGGGTGTTAAGGTAGACCCTAACAAAATTAAATCCCTTAAGGAATGGAAATTCCCCACAACCATAAAGCAGTTGCGAGGATTTCTCGGGTTAAAAGGGTATTATCGCAAGTTTGTTAAGAATTATGGGAGAATAGTAGGACCTCTAACAACATTATTGAAGAAATATGCATTTTCATGGACTCCTTAAGAAACTAAGGCCTTTGAACATATTAAAGAAGCAATTGCCAAACACTGGTCTTAGCTACGCTAGACTTCACAAAAACCTTTATTATGGAATGTGATGCCTCAGGAAATGGAATTGGTGTTGTTTTAATTCAAGAAGGAAGACCCATTTCTTTGGAAATTCATCCAATAAAAGGAAAGTATTTACACAAAGCTATTTATGAGAAGGAAATTTTAGCAATACTACATGCACTAAAGAAATGGTGACATTACCTAATGGGAAGACACTTCAAGGTAAAACTAATCATGATAAACACCATTATCGATGAAATAGGTAACTGCATTGGCACCTAGTTTTTGATGTAGCAAGAAAAACACCCGATTTTGAAAAGTGGTGATGCAAAATCATTTTTTTTTTTAGCATGTTTTTGGCACTTTAATTTTTTTTATTTTTTTATTTTTTATTTTTTCTGTGATGCTTTTTGTGTCGATTTTGAATAGTGGTGGCGTATCATCACCAATGTTTTTTTAGAGGATTTATTTTGACACTATACATTTTATAATGTCTTCTTCTTCCATGAAATGTTTATTTTTAAGTACATTTATGTATCCGTGTTTAAAAAAAAAATAAAATTAAAAAAAAAATTGTAATGATATCTTCACTTTTTCACATAGATAAAAAATGAAAAAAGGGTCAATATTATAAAGTTTATATTTTCTACAAGTTTATGTATTTCTCATTAATTTTTCAATGCACATCAAATAATTGTCGCTAAAAACCCAATATTTTGAATGATATGACAAAAAAATACAAATTTTCAATACAAATAGAATGCAAAAAATACACTTTTAGAGACTTTTTATTAAAAAAACATGTTAAATAAACTAATTTTTGGGAAAATATTAACAAAAAAACTTAAGAAAATAGCATTTTTATTGAATTTTATGTCAAAAATTAATAGTAATCACATGTTTTTTGCAAAAAATAAGGATTCTTCTCATAAAATATCAAAGTCTAAACATTACAAGTAAAACTGATTAATAGATCTCAAAAATGAGCTTTGTTTGCAAGCATAACTTAAAGATCCTCAACAATATCAACTAATACATGTTCAAGATCATCTAGAACATCATTGTTGGCTTCTTCCGTAACATTTTATACTTCATTTTGGTCATTGTCATCTTCTAATGGATTTTTCATGTCTGCAAATCTTCCAAAGTGTCCCTTTCCAATCATTCCATATAATGGTGGTTGAGGTTCCTTTGATTTTTTTTCCACACATGATTCATTAAAATCCCCTTTCGTCAAACCAACTTCTTGCTTCACATCTGGAAGGAATTCAAGAGCGTTAATTCTTTGTTGAATAAATTTGCATTACACTAGGTCTTTCTCAATGGCAATGCAAATTCTTCCTTTTGATAGGAAACATGCTAATGTTGTACCTAATCATCAAGTACAACAGAAATAAGTAATAAAATTAGTATAAAGACATAACAAGTAAAAAAAAAAATATTTAAATTTAAATTTTTATAACAAAACTTACCTGAACCTGAAAATAGATCCAAAACCCAATCTCCTTCATCTGACGACGTCGCTTGGCCTAGCTCCAACCCCTGGCAGAGAGGAGGGAAATTTTGATAATCGCTCTCTGCCTAGCTCGTGGCTAGAGACATGTTGGGCAGCCCTTGACGATGCCATCCAGACAACCTCTGCCCAGCTAGGGGCAATTCTAGGAATCGCCCTCCACCCAGCCGAGGGTGATTCTTGGAATCTCCCTCCGCCCAGTCGGGAGTGATTCTTGGAATCGCCCTCTACCCAGCTGGGGGTGATTCTCGGAATCACCCTCCGCCCAGCCGGGGGCTGGAGGCAGGCTAGGTGGTGTTGTCGAGGGTTGCACAGTCTGCCTTCACCTCCCAGCTGGGTGGAGGCAGGTTGGGTAGCCCTTAATGGTGCCACCCGACTGGCCTTCGACCCTTGGCTAGGCAGAGGGAGATTCTCGGAATCACCCTCAGCCCGGCTGGGGGCTGGAGGCCGGCCGGGCGGCACCATCGAGGGCTGCCCAGCCTTCCTCTAGCCCTCAGTTGGGTAGAGGGCGATTCTGAGAATCTCCCTCCACCCAGCTGAAGGTCGGAAGCAGGCTGGGCAGCCCTTGACGGCGTTGCCCGGCCTACCTCCGGCCCCCGGATGGGCGAAGGGCGATTCCGAGAATCACCCCTGGCTGGGCATAGGGTGATTCCGAGAATCAGCCCCGGTTGGGCGAAGGGAAATTTCGAGAATCACCCCTGACTGGGTGAAGGGCGATTTCAAGAATCACCCCTGGCTAGGCGAAGGGCGATTCTGAGAATAACCCTTGGATGGGTGGAGGGAAAATCCAAGAATCACCCCCGGCTGGGCGGAGGGCGATTCTGAGAATCACCCTTGGCGGAGGGTGGTTCTCGGAATCGCTTCCACTCTCTAATGGGGTGATTCTTGGAATCTCCTCCACCTAGCTAGATGAATCTTTGACCGCTCGTTTCATCCGAGGGCATTCATTATCACCTCACCTCTAAATGCCTTGATACGAGGAAGGCCGGGCGGCATCGTCGAGGGCTACCCAGCCTGCCTCCGACCCACCGCTGGGTGGAGGGCGATTCTCGGAATCACCTCCGCCCAGCCAAGGACCGGAGACGTGCCGCGCAGCTCTCGACGGTGCCACCCGGCCGGGCGGAGAGTGATTCTAAGAATCTCCCTCTCGCCAGGGAAGGCCAGAGGCCAGCCGCCGCAGGGGCGGTGCCATCGAGGGTCGCCCAAGCCTCGCTCCGTCAAATCAGGCCGAGGCAGCCGGGGCGCCCCCGGAACACGCCGCCGCCCTACCTTCGTCCTCACCGGGGTGGAGGGCTTATTCCGAGAATCACCCTGGGGGCTGGGCGCAGGCCATTTTGAGAATCACCCCCTGGATGGGCAGCAGGGTGATTTAGAGAATCATCCCCGAGCAGCAGAGGGCGATTCTAAGAATCACCCCTGGTTGGACGGAGGGTGATTCCGAGAATCACCCCTGGATGGGCGGAGGGCAATTCCGAGAATCACCCTCGGCTGGGCGGAGGGTGATTTCAAGAATCACCCCCAGTAGGGCAGAGGGCGATTCCGAGAATCACCCCTAGCTGGACGAAGGACGATTCTAAGAATCACCCCCCACTGGGCAGAGGACGATTCCGAGAATCACCCCCGGTTGGGCGAAGGACGATTCCGAGAATCACCCCCAGCTAGGCGGAGAGCGATTTCGAGAATCACCCCTAGCTGGCCGGAGGGCGATTCCGAGAATCACCCTCCACCCAACCGGAGATGATTCTCAGAATCGCCCTCCACCCAGCCTGGGGCTAGAGGCTGGTAGGGCGGCGCCATCAAGGGTTGCCCAGCCTGCCTCCGGCCCCCGGCGGGCGGCAAATTAATTTTTATTTAATTTTATTTTTTACAAACACAAACTATTTAAAAATTTTAATTTTTTTTTAAAACAAAAACTATTATAATAAAAAAAAAATTGTATTGTTTAATATATATATATATATATATATATATATATATATTCAATTAAAATTTTAAAATATAAAAAAACAATAAAAACAAATTAAAAAATATGTTTTAAAATATAAACAAACATATATAAGAAGATTTGAATTTTTAATTTTTATTTTCTTAAAACTAAAACAATTATAATTTAAAATATAGAAAAACAATAAAAAAAATAAAAAAATATGTTTTTATATATAAACAAACAAATATATGAATAATAAATTTTTCATTTACTTGTTCATTTTTAAAAATCGTTTGAGTCATATAATTTCTCCATAATTTCATGGTTCAAGTATCTTGAAAACTTAAGATTTAAAAACCTGAGATTTACAACTTGTCATTAAGGTTTTTATGCACTACGGAATTTTATCTTTAATGTTATGGTTGAAAATAATTACAATTTTAGGGTTGTTTAGAGTCAAGATATTTTATTTTTAACAACATGGATAAAAATTGTTTGAAATGATAAGCCCTTCAGACATGATTTTTTTTATATTTAACATCATCTATCAAAAAATTTAGAATTCTATTTTTTTCAATGTCCTAATATGTTGTCTTTAATTCCATTGTTACAATGTGTCAAAAGTGTGACACAATGTTTTTTTTTTTGTTATTCCAGCATCAACTCGTTTTGTTTTGAGGTGTTTTTTCAATCATTTTGTCAAGAAACAATTCTGTTTTTAGCATAATTTTATAAAAAGGTGAAATTTGACCTTGAGAAAAAAACAAATTTGTTTTGGAATACACACTTTTTGTTTTTGGGGCATTTTTTCATGTTTTTTGAGTCATTTTGGGCTAGAGTTCCTGATTCACCAACATTTTCGATAGTTTTGGGCCATTGGAACAAATACTATCTTCGTAAGAGCAAGAAAATGGGTCACAAAGATGTTAGGTTATGACTTTGAAATAATCTACAAAAAAGGAAAGCTTAATGTTGTTGCAGATGCACTCTCAAGAAAGAATGAAGAGGTGGAAGCATTGCTTTGTGCCATTTCTATTATCCAACCAGATTGGATAACCGAAGCAAGAGATGAATGGAAGAAGGAAAAAGATGTATGGACACTCATTCAAAAGTTGCAGCAAGATCCTAGTACATCCGATACATTTAGTTGGAAAAATGATTCCTTATGGTACAAAGATCGCTTATATATTTGTAAGAATTCCCAACTAAAACAAAAGATTCTTTTGGAATTGCACACTTTTCCTTTAGGAGGACACTCAAGATTTTTAAAAACTTACCACAGGGTGAAGAAAGAATTTTTTTGGGATGGCCTTAAATCTGATATTCAAAAGTTTGTGGCGGAATGTTTGGTTTTCCAGCAGAACAAAGTTGAGACAATTAAGACCCCGAGACTTCTACAACCTTTATCCATTCCAAGTCAACGTTGGGAGGAGATTTCAATGGATTTTATCACAGGTTTACCTAAGTCCGAAGGAAAGAGTGTCATCATGGTGGTAGTTGATAGACTTACCAAGTATGCACACTTTTGTGCATTATCTCATCCATTAAAAGCAAGTACAGTTGCTACTATATTTATGGACAGAATTCAAAAGCTACATGGAAGCCCAAGGGTTATTGTGAGCAATAGAGATCCCATTTTTACCGGAAATTTTTAGACGGAGTTATTTTCTTGTTTGGGTACTCAATTAGCTCATAGCTCATCTTATCATCCTCAATCTGATGGTCAAACTGAGATAGTAAATAAATGTTTGGAAGGATATCTTCGTTGTTTTGTATCTGATAAACAAACACAATGGGTCAAGTGGTTACCTCTTGCTGAATGGTGGTATAACACTTCGTTCCATACTGCAGCAAAAATGACCCCATTTATGGCACTTTATGGATATCATCCACCATCCATCACATCATCTTTAAGGGAAAATTCGAAGGTTCAAGCAGTGGAAGATCACATCAAGCATCAGCAAGAATTTCTCCAACTCTTAAATGATAACCTAAATTTGGCACAAAATCGAATGAAACAACAGGCAGATCAACATCGCAGCGAGAGAAGTTTTGATGTAGGAGATTGGGTATTTTTACGGCTACAACCATACAAACAAATGTCCCTCAAACAAGCTAAGAAGGATAATAAATTATCGCCAAAGTACTATGGTCCTTACAAGGTGTTGCAAAATATTGGTACTATGGCATACAAATTGGAGCTTCCTGCTTCTTCACGAGTGCATCCAGTTTTCCATGTTTCATGCTTAAAGAAGGTTATAGGTGAAAATCTTCCAGTTCAAACAATATTTCTAGAACTTGATTAGGAAGGAAAAATCATATTGGAACCTGAAGCGGTCACGGAAATAAGAACTCGACAGCGACGAAATCGATCAATTTCAGAGTATCTCATCAAGTGGAAGAACTTACCCACTAAAGATTCTACATGGGAGGATGAGAATTTTATACAGAAGCATCCATAGCTACTCAAGCATTGAGGACAACACTTTTTTGAAGGAGAGGGGCATGTTAGGTTCCTATATTACTAGTGTAGTCCCTTATTGTTGTTAGTGTAGCCCCCTTATTGTTATTGTTGTACCCCTGTAACCCCCATATTGTTATTATTGTGCTCTTACATTATTATTGTTAGGTCGGCTAGGATTATATTGTGACCCCATGGACTCCATGAAGGAGGTGATTTCATTTGTATCATCCAAGAATTGTTCATTTATGTAATGTAAAGGAGGTTTCCCCCTCGAAGTGGCTTATTTCTAAGGTGTTGATCTCTCTTTTCTTCTATTTTTGGAGCTGGTTTCATAATGATTTCCTACTCAAAATATTACATGATAAAATACCCTATCTCAGGTCAAATATTCTAATTATTATCAAGTTTATTACCTAAAAATAGTAATAAAAATACCATAAAATTTCGGAAGCTAAAATGGATTTGAATGTTCTTATGATATTGGAAAACTAGATGACTCAATGGATGCATGCTTGGCATCATAATTGGCCCATTTCTCAAAAAAATCCTCACTTAAATGAATTTGTGAGAATACATATTGATCCATATGTAACCTGAGAGTTTCCTTCCCTATCCTAAAATTATGACTGTATATTTCTATTTTGGGGATCAGAAATGTTAGTTTCCTACTTGTTTGGACTCTAGAAATTAGATATTTTTGCATTGTTGTACCCCTATAACCCCCATATTGTTATTATTGTGCCCTTACATTATTATTGTTAGGTTATCTAGGATTATGTTGTGACCCCATGGACTCCTATATATAGAAGGAGGTTTTGTCATTTGTATCATACAAGAATTGTTCATTTATGTAATGTAAAGGAGGTTTCCCCCTCAAAGTGGCTTATTTCTAAGGCGTTGATCTCTCTTTTCTTCTATTTTTGGAGCTATTTTCATAACAATTTCCTATTCGAAATATTACATGATCAAATACCCTATCTAGCAGGTCAAATCTTCTAATTATTATCAAGTTTCTTACCTAAAAATAGTAATAAAAATACCATAAAATTTCGGAAGCTAAAAGGGATTTGAATGTTCTTATGATCTTGGAAAACTAGATGACTCAATGGATGCATGCTTAGCATCATAATTGGCCCATTTCTCAAAAAATTCCTCACTTAAATGAATTTGTGAGAATGCATATTGATCCATATGTAAACTGAGAGTTTCCTTCCCTATCCTAAAATCATGACTGTATATTTCTATTTTGGGGATCAGAAATGTTAGTTTCCTACTTGTTTGGACTCTAGCAATTAGATATTTTTGCATGTATACATGTTCTATTGAACTTACCCCTTCGATTAGCTTCATATTTCCATGGAATTAGTTTTAATTATACCATCACTTCATCCATTGGTCAAAATTCCCCAGGTTGACTAAATTTGGGAAGCTAATTATTGAGCATAAATTAATTAATAGAAATCCAAAGTTTTGAAAAAACTGACCACTCCTAATTAAAATAGCTCATGGGTTCCACAATCAAATTTTCCTAATATATTACCGTTCTTTACATGTCAGCTATACTTCCTCTATCAACACCCTGATATTGTGATCATTTTCTCCTCAAGACTTCTAAATTTCCATGATGAGCTTGATATGATCATATGTTTATGCTCACTTTTCATTCTGTGTTATATCTTCTTTATGCACCATGGATAAATGCAATGTTGCTTCTTTTAATTCTCCTATAATTTTCAAGAAAATTCCCTTAATCTATTCATTATTTTCATTCTCTTCTAAACTATCATTCAAAAAATTATGTTGTAGTCTCTCAAGACTGCTTAAATTGGATTGATCCCTAAGGAATAAAATTTTCATTCTCATGTTTTTGAATTCATTTTATTAACTTACACCTTATCGATAATAACATGATAAATTACTACTATAATAGACAATACTCAGCTTTTTCTTCTTACTATCTAGTAGAAGTTCCTTAGAAGTACAAATGACAAGATTTTCCACACTTATTTTCCATTTCCTCTATGTTCTCTTAACAATAAATTGCTTTCAGTGGTAATAGGAAATGGATTATAAATCAACAATTTTATCTAAGGGCTTGAGGATACTTTGATCACTCCAATATAAAATGTTTTCTAAACTTCCTAAAGTGTAAAAATGTTCCATTATAAGCTCCTTACCCTTGTTAGTTACTTCAAAATTTTTGGATCCTTTACATTAATCAACAATTTAAGGTTCTTTAGGTTCCTCTCTTTCCTTACTTGCACAATATTCTACTTTATGAGTAGCTTCTTCCTCTAATTGAGTATTTTCCCTAGAAAAATCTTTGTCTCCTTCAACCACATCAATAATTTTTGCAGGGTGCACTATAGGCTATGATTTATGTTGTTGATATAATGATTTCTTAACTACCATATCTTGCAATAGTATTGTTTTCCTTTCCTCTTCCTACTTATTCATTAGCTCCTCAACAATGATTTTTTGTTCTTCTTCCTACAATGTCATTTCTTTATTACACTACTATAAATCCTTTTTGTGTTATTCATCATCCACAACCATTCTTTGTCTATCCAGTTATCCCTATTATATACATTGTATAAGATAATGGAATCCATGCATCAGTAAACTAAGAATGGAATTTTTTACAATAAAATCAACCTAACAACACCATAATTTACATGTGTGGTTCCCTTGAACCTATAATGTTATACCACCTAGTAGTTCTATGGAAGATCCCCCCCCCCCCTCTTCCACCAACTAGCCAATATTTTCCTTCAATAATGTTGGGCATAGAAACCTATAACAAAAGCATTGTTTAGGAGCACTTATAATGATGGAAAATTGTAATACGTATTAATTTTATGGGGTATAAAATCTCCCACATAATGTATTTTATCATCATTAATTACACACTTTTTTGTTGATCAACGGTTGTCATTGATGTCAACCCAATCAGCACCAAGGGCTAACCCAATATTGCATGGGAATTTTGACCTACCAAATTAATATATTTTGGGTCAATAATGCTTTTGATGGTTTCTACTTGTCGAGATGTTTCCGTTGATATATGGCATGCCATGTAATTCTTCACGGTTTGAGAGATATTCATGTTTGGAAGTTTGTACCCTATTAGTGGGCTAAAACTTACGTAGTTGGGGGCATAATAGTTGAAAATTCATAATTAATTATTAGAAAAGCATTAGGTGGTTTTTTCCTGGAGGGTTTCCACCTTAAAAACTTTGTGCATTTGTGTTCCTTTGTTTGCCGAGCAATATCAGATAAACGTTGATAATAATTAAGATTAAATAAATAGTCAATTGAAAGTAATACCATCACCTCTCCTATTATTTTCCAACAATTGGTATCAGAGCTTGGTTCCTTCAATAGCAGTTTAACAGCTGGAAGGAGGTCATGGAGTATACCAAGAATGGTGTACCTCTATTTAATGAAAATAATTATGCACTCTGGAAAGGAAGAATGGATGTCTATCTCTTGGCGCAGTGTTACGAAGTATGGGACACTGTTCAAAATGGATTT
>JAXQQM020067099.1:0-71258 GCA_034641835.2 Pinus albicaulis
AATGATAAAGTACTTCACTCTTCATATATGACAGACTTCATCTTCATCTATTCCAGACTTCACACTTTAGGGGGCAATATGTTGCACTAAAAACTGTCATCTTGACATTCTGCTGACTGTATGAGCTCATTGTCACTCATACTTACCTCCTCTGCAAGTCTTACAACCTCTACTCCCCATGTAAAGCCCTAAAAACAGGAGAAAAACCCTAAAAACTCCAAAACCCTGGGTACGCAGGTAATGTGAAGCTTACCTGCGTTCTTGGCTGGGGTATGCAGGTAATGTGAAGCTTACCTGCGTTCCAGAACACACTTTCTCTGTGTAATTCCTACGTACCCCTATCAAAGTCAAAAGGGTGAGAAAGTAAAGTGAAAAAGCTGATTTTTGGTCAATTCTAGAAGCTTCTGAATGAGATTTTTTGGGGGTGAGTACGCTCTTGTAAGGTTCATGCATCCCACACCTTAAGGAGCTAAGCCCTTGATGTGAGGAGCCTATCCCTTTGAAGGAGGATTCTATCCCTTCATAGGTGGAACCCTAACCTCCTCATATGCACTATAAAAAGAGGCATTGCAGCCTCAGAGGGAGTTCAAGCTTTAGAATCTGTTTATGTAAAGTATGTCAGATTCAAATTCACTTAACCTGAGATTTTGTGAGGAAGGATTACATACCTCTATTTGTCTCGGTTGGAAGAGTGCAAGGCTTGTTAGAGTAAAGGAGATTCCTGCTTCGGAACCCGGGAAGGCCTGTTCAACATCAAGGCTGAAAAGGTTGTAAGGTTCTTCTACTATTCAAAGTTAATACAAATAAATTTGTTTTTCTCAATAAGCTGTTAATTAACTATTTATTTTATGGATTCCTTGATCACAATGATAGATATGATTTATAATATTTACTATGTAATATGCAAGATGAATTTTTTCATTATAATCAGATCTTTAAGTGGATACCTTCTCCCTTCAGAACCATTTAATACACTTTGATTCATTTTATAGTGCTAACACCTTGTAATCCTTGTATAGTATCTTTTATAAATCACATGTCTAGAGAAATATAGGTTTGTTTAGTATTATTGCTGATTGTCTAAGGTCTAGGAGACTTAATTTGTCCAAAGATTGATTTACAATTAGGAGGTCAACCAAAGATTTACAGGAATGTGTCATGAGCTAACATGGGGATCCTCTCTAGAGAAAAAGTGATCACAATGGATCCATATCCAAAGTTATTTATTTTTCCATTTTTCGCTCTAGTTAGTTGGCGTTTTACATTGGCCAACACAGCTTCGCACCAGTTGAAAATGGTGCCTCGAAAACAATCCACAGCAATGCGCATCTGGGAACCGATAGATACATGTAGCGTTGCACTCCCACATAGTCTAGTAACAGTAAACACAATAACTTTTAGCTCGAGATGGATGATAGTTTTTATGCACAATTCGTTTTCAAACGGAGCAGCAAGCTCATCGCGTAACCTAGTCGAGAGCTAGCAACAGACTGCCACCTGCTCTAGTCCTAAACATGAAAATTTGTCGCCTCTCGAGAAAACCCGGGGCTTAAAAAATAAATATCCTCCAACTCAATTTCGAGTTGGGTACGCTAACAATAAAACACCTGGTCCTGAAACCCATCTGTCACTCAGCTGCCACGCGGAGGCTCCTACCGTGCCTCATGCTCGAATGGCCTGTAATTTGTATAAACCACATGCTCTCATTGCCTAATTAAGAGGAGTACCATCTTATCAAATCATCTATACCTTCCTTCTCGTCTTTCCAACAAGCATTTTGAATGTCCTACAATGCATAAAAAGACATATTACAACAATCTTGTTTGAAAATTTTAAGGAATTTGAGAAATTTAAGTTGAAATTTCATTGTGCGGGTCTGCACCCTATTTTCACACACATACAGAAGTAATGGCGCTATGTAGAAATGAAAAGAACTCAGACTTTTTTTCTATGTAGAAAAACTGAGTCCTAGGGGGGGGGGACAATTTAAGTGACTCCCCGCAAGCGATTTTTTCAACCTATTTTTCCTTAAAAAATGAAATTTAAAGCCTAAAAATGAAATGTAAACTGATGAAATGCAAGATAAAGAGGACATGGATTACCTGGAGCTGATGGTTCTCGATTTCGCCAGACGGATTTTCCAGAATCTTCACAGGAACTTTTTTACCCAAAAGCTCTCACTTTTCACTCTGAACTCAAATGGTAAAAATGAAGTTAGAAAAGCCCATTTTATAAGTTTTTTCAAATAAATGAATTTTTTATTTTTTTATTTTTCACTTTAAAAAGGTAATTTTTGAAAACATTTTTATTTATCTTAAATAGGTATGTGTAATGTTTCGAGTTTTTGTGCAGAAAATCGGATTTTTTGAGAAAATCGATCGTTTTTCAACAAAGATCATACTTTTATCACTTTTTTGGACTCTTTCAAAAATTTATGAAAAAGTGAAAACCTGGAGTCCTCTTTAAGCTCTTTTTAGACTCTCGAAAATTGAAAAGATTGCCGAGCACTTAATCATTCGAACTCGTTAAAATAAATGAATGATCGTCCTTTCAGTATAAGTTTACCCCTTTTACGGACTGAAATGGACTACTTATGAAAAAGGTATACGTTGACTAATTAAAGTCAATAGAGTTCTCTCCCGCATTATTTTATCCTTTTTCGGGCTCGAGAGACTAAATTTACGAAAAATTACACCCATGGAGATTTCTTAAGTTTTTCTTCTGAATCCCTAAAATTGAAAAAAACCGAGTTTCTCCTATACTGGACTCGTTAAAATTTAACAGTAAAGGACCTGTTCAATTTCAAACAGGAACGAACCACTCCTTCTTAGGGTTCGAATCTTAAACTAAGTTGGACTCATCCAAAGGATGAGCTTATAAACAAGCAAATTTTATCCCCTAAGCTTGTAAAAAATAAATGGTGATTCTGCTTAAAATGGTGGAGGAGAAAGAGAGAAAAATGAACATGTTTTTGGCTTTTATTACTTAGTGCTTCATGAATCTACTCTGAACATGACACTTTTTTGTTCACCCAAGTTAAAATCATTTGCCTAGATGTTTACTATGAAACTGTATTTTGAAAAGCTCCTTAAATTTGCTGGTATTACTAACAATTGTCACTTTAAGCCATCTGCAGTGTCGTTATGTGTTCAAGAGGACAGTTCAAATAAACCATTCATCTCCAAAATATCTGTCATCCATTTTGACCATCCCTGAGTCAGTCCTTGCCAATATATTTTCAAAACTTGATCTATGATTTCTTGTTGTGGGATATTTATGACTGATCACTTCCTATCTCCATTTACACCATTATTCAGGAAGTTGATTCAGAAATCGCTGCAAAGACTAACGATGCTCTCAATGGTGTTTCTCGCTTTTCTAATGGTTGGTGTTGCATCATTGAACTTCGATCAAATGATTCCATGACATGTTCGACTTCAGCTCATTCATTCACATTTCATGGATTGTACTGAGTACTTTGAGGGCCATTGACATTACTGGTGGTTACTCTCACACTTGTTAACAATCTACATTATTGACTGGTAATCAAGTGGTTTCTACCATGTTTGACTTCGACACATTTATTCACATGGATAGAATCGTAAGATCGTTCACCAACGGAAATCACACCTTGATTTAGTTTTCGCATCGTTCAAAGTGCAAGGAATTTCATTATTCATTTATGTTGTAAAGGATGGTCTATAGACAAAGATAACAATTAATAAATCATGTAGGTTCACACATGTCTATATTATCGTATGTATTGAAAATAATCAGATCGTGAATAATTTAAACTAGCTTTTCTAGTTATTTTTCGATTCAAAGGAACGTCGCATTCAACGATGATACATGTTTAAATATATATATTTTGCATTTAATGTTTTATGTGTTCGATCAGGGTGTCCACAGGATGATCCTTGAAATGATAAAGTACTTCACTCTTCATACATGACAGATTCTATCTTCATCTATTCCAGAGTTTGCACTTTAGGGGGCAATCTGTTGCACTGAAAATTGTCACTTTGACATTCTGCTATCTGTATGAGCTCATCATCACTCATACTTCCTCCTTTGCAAGTCTAACACATCAATTCCTCATGTCAAGCCTTAAAATAAGAGAAAATCTCACTTTCAAAGAATTTCTAGAAGCCTCTAGAAAGAATCTTGCGGTGGCAGAACCGCTCTTTTGAGGTTCATGTATCCCTTACCTTAAGGAGCTAACCACTTGATGTGAGGAGGTTATCCCTTTGAAGGAGAATTCTATCCCTTCATAGTTGGAACTGAAACCTCCTCTTTTGCAATATAAAAAGAGGCATTGGGTAGCCTCAAGGGGAGTTCAAGCTTTATAATTATTTGAGGTTAAGTGCTGTTGGGATTCACACTCATTTAACTGAGATTTTTGTGAGGAGAGATCACATACCTCTATCTGTCTCGGTTGGAAGAGTGTGAGGCTTGTCAGAGTAGAGGAGATTCCTGCTTCGGACCCCGGGAAGGCCTGTTCAACATCAAGGCTAAGGTTGTAAGTTTTTCCTTCTTTCAAAGTTAATACAAATGAATTCATTTTTCTCAGTAAGCTATTAATTAACTGTTTATTTCATGGATTCCTGGATCGCCATGATAGGCATGATTTATAATATTTACTATACAGGTGCTATTTAATGTTTTCTTGTTTGTGACTGTAGGTCTTTAAAGATAACTCCTTCAAGTGATCGAGGGATAACTACTTTGAACAAGCTTTGGATCTATGGTAAGACTTTAACACCTTTATATTATTCTTTTGTAAATTTCATATGTCTAGAGAAAGATAGGTTTATTTGGCTGCTTGTTGCTAGATTAATTTTTGGTACTAGGGAGATCGATCTTGTCCGCAAGATTTATTTATCTGGTCAACAAATTGGCAACTCCACTGGGATCGATTGGATCGAACCCATAATATTTGGTTCAAAGATTCGGGATGCGCTTCTAATAGCTATGCTTGGGTAACATCAAGCACAATTTTCTCTCTGTTTCAAGCTTGTGAAAAAATGAAACCACTATGAAGCATAGTTTTTCTCTGTTTCAAGCTTTTGTAAAAATGAAACTTATCTTGAGTCAATTTCGGTTATTTTCGAGACTCGTTAAACTCATGAAAATCCCGAGATTATTTTGCTATATTTCATTCTCGTAAAACACATGAAAATGCCGAGTTATTTCCGTCTTTTCCTGCTCGTAAATTAAATTGAAAATCGGCCATAGGAGTATATTTTTATCCCTTTTTCGAACTCGTTAAAAGTTACGAAAAAGTGAAAACTATGAGTACATTTTTATCCCTTTTTCGAACTCGTTAAAACTTACGAAAAAGTGAAAACTATGAGTACATTTTTATCCCTTTTTCGAACTCGTTAAAACTTACCGAAAAAGCGAAATTGCGGAGTCCTCTTTTAAGCCCTTTTTCAGACTCTCTAAACATGAAAAGATTGCCGAGCACTTGATTATTCAAACTCGTTAAAGTAAATGAATGATCGTCCCTTCAGTATAAGTTTACCCCTTTTACGGACTGAAATGGACTATTTATGAAAAAGTATATGTTGACTAATTATGGTCAATAGAGTTCTCTCCCACATTATTTTATCCTTTTTCAGGCTTGAGAGACTAATGGCAAAAGACCCGCTCCATGAATTTTTCCAAGCTTTCTCCACCCAAAATTGGAGAACTGAAGTTCATCTAGTTCTACTGACTTGCGAAATAAAATGTTAGGTGACCTGTTAATTTTAAAAAGAACTAGCCAATGTTTTCCTTAGGTTCAGTCTAATCCAGTTGACTCATCCATGATGGGCAGCTTAAAACAGAAATGTTACTTAATTTTGATAAAAATAAAGAGGTAATCGCCGTAAATGGTGGGGGGAAAAGAGAGAAAACGAACCCGTTTGTTAAATTTTGATTATTCGAAAAGCCGTTAACCACTCTTGAACACAACACTTTTGTTCACCTGGGTTGGGAAAATCCTTTGCCTAACAGTTAATCAAACCATATTGAAAGTCTTCAGCTGGTTTCTGGGTATTATCTTTGGTTCAATTGTCACCAAGCCATCTGCAGTGTCGTTATGTGTTCAAGAAGATAGTTCAAACAAACCATTCATCTGCAAAATATTTGTCTTCCATTTTGACCATCCCTGAGTCAGTCCTTGCCAATATATTTCTTCAAAACTTGATCTATGATTTCATGTTGTGGGCTTGCCTACAACGGATCACTTTCTATCGACGACAGCTCATTATCTAGGAAGTTGATCTAGAAATCATCAGTACCTTGGAATCTGCATGCCTTAATGGCAGGTTTCTCGCCTTCGACGACAGGTTGCATCATTGACCTTCGATCGAATGATTTCGTGACATGTTCGACTTCAGCTCATTCATTCACATTTCATGGATTGTACTGAGTACTTTGAGAACCATTGACATTACTGGTGGTTACTCTCACACTTGTTAACAGTTTACATCATTGACTGGTAATCAAGTGGTTTCTACCATGTTCGACTTCAACACATTTAATCGCATGGATAGAATCGTACTAGTTCGGGAAGCGGAAATCAAGACCCTGGATATAGTTTCTACCATCCAGGCTGCGAGGAATTTTGTTATCATTTATACAGTGTAATATTTATAAACAGATGGTTGCGTCCATGCTGTGTCTACATATGTCTATACTGTTGATGTATTGAAAATCATTCCTGTATCAAAACAGTTTAGATTAGTTTCTAGTTAGTTTTGATCTGAGTATGGGAATGCCTACCTCAGCGATGATATGTTTACATATATATATTTTGCATTGAATGTTTTTACAGGTTCCAACCGGGGTGTCCACAGGATGATCCTTGAAATGATAAAGTACTTCACTCTTCATATATGACAGACTTCATCTTCATCTATTCCAGACTTCGCACTTTAGGGGGCAATCTGTTGCACTAAAAACTGTCACCTTGACATTCTGCTGACTATATGAGCTCATTGTCACTCATACTTACCTCCTCTACAAGTCTTACAACCTCTACTCCTCATGTCAAGCCCTAAAAATAGGAGAAAACCCCTAAAAAACTCCAAAACCCTGGGTACGCAGGTAATGTGAAGCTTAACTGCATTCTAGAACGCAGTTTCTCTGTGTAATGCCTGCATACCCCTGTCAAAGTCAAAAGGGCGAGAAAGTAAAGTGAAAAAACTAATTTTTGGTCAATTCTAGAAGCTTCTGGATGAGATTTTTTGGGGGTGAGTACGCTCTTGTAAGGTTCTTGCATCCCACACCTTAAGGAGCTAACCCCTTGATGTGAGGAGCCTATCCCTTTGAAGGAGGATTCTATCCCTTCATAGGTGGAACCCTAACCTCCTCATCTGCACTATAAAAAGAGGCATTAGGTAGCCTCAAAGGGATTTGAAGCTTTAGAATTATTTGAGGTTAAGTGTTGTTGGGATTCAGACTCATTTAACTGAGATTTTTGTGAGGAGAGATCACATACCTCTATCTGTCTCGGTTGGAAGAGTGCAAGGCTTGTCAGAGTAGAGGAGATTCCTGCTTCGGACCCCGAGAAGGCCTATTCAACATCAAGGCTAAGGTTGTAAGGTTTTCCTTCTTTCAAAGTTAATACAAATGAATTCATTTTTCTCAATAAGTTGTTAATTAACTGTTTATTTCATGGATTCCTTGATCACCATGATAGGCATGATTTATAATATTTACTATACAGGTGCTATTTAATGTTTGCTTGTTTGTAACTGCAAGTCTTTAAAGATAACTCCTTCCAGTGACCGAGGGATAACTACTTCGAACAAGAATTAGATCTATGGTATGGCCTTAACACCTTTATAGTATTCTTTTTTAAATCGCATATGTCTAGAGAAATATAGGTTTGTTTAGCTATTTGTTGCTAGATTACCTTTTGGTACTAGGGAGATTGATCTTGTCCGCAAGATTGATTTATCCGGTCAACAATTATTAAAGGAATATGTCACACTCATTATTAAATTTTATCCTTGAAAATGAACATATTCCTTGTTGAATTAGAAAAGGCTTGATTCATTATAGCTTGATATATTGAGTTTTAAGAGAGAATAGAACCATAGGAAGGCATCTTATGGATCGCACCAATCGTAAATAAATATCTTAAGACTAGTGAATATCATGTTTCTAGAAGGATTCAAGGTTTAAGCCTTGAATATAAACCTTTGAATGAATTCCAAAGGTGAAAGGAAATTAATTTTTCCTAATCTTGGCTTTAATATACTAAGACTTTGTTTATTATTCCAAGACTACTTCACCCTCTTGAAGAATCATGTATGGGATGCAGGAATATTCCTATTCCATTCTCTCTTCCACATCATATTCATCATCTTCCTCATCCTCTATATAAATTGGAGATTTTTATTCTTCATTTAATATTGTTCAATATACGAAAAATCCTGCCAAAGTGATAAGGAAATACGAAATATTTCAATTCAAAGACGACGTGAGTGCTACTCCTTGGCACGTAGGTTCTTTGTTGAATCTAACACCTACTAATGCACCATTACTTAATTTCAAGGATCATCTACCCAAATTTTCATCTAATGGTACCATCGTTGCTAATGAGCATTTGATTTCATTCTCAAATTATTTTCATAGTATCAACTCCAATGATAACAACACATGTATGTGCCTCTTTGCTAATACTTCATAAGGGTAGGAAATAAATATTTTTTTTCGAGTTACTTCCTAAGGTCTTCACAACCTGGGTGGAGCTTTCTTACTAGTTTAAATCCACTTATGGCCAACCTCAAATAATTTTTGATCTCTTATAAAATACAATAATGTCACATTCACAAAAGGTGAATCTATCAATTAATATTTTAATCTACAATTTATTAAATTATACAATCAAATTCCCGAATAATCATGCCATAAAATCAAGCATCCATGATGCACTACCATTGTAACTTGTCTTTTCCCTAATTTCATAGATTAGAAGATAAATTTTTTGAAAATTTAAGGTTTTCACTTCAAATGTATTTGAATATGAAGAGAAATTGTGTTGAACCAATATTCCATTAGAGGACCATTCTAATCAACCATCCAACTCATGCAAGACATGAACAACTGGATGATCTCCTTTGGAAGGAGGATCATGACACAACCTCAAGTTGAGGCTTCAAATTCAATGCTTATAAGGAATCCCCCCCCCCCCCCAATCCTATCTACCAAATGCTCTCCTCTCTTGTCCATGGTGTAATTTTTGTTAAGAATGCCATGATGAGAAAAATTGTAAAATTATAAAAACACACAAGAGAGCATCTTTGGGAAAAGTATTTACCCTAAAATTGCAACATTATATTGGGTTGATGACAACGATGTAATGGATATCGAAATTAGAAGTGTTTTTAGGGCTCAAAATTCTAGAAATTGGCCTTTTAAAGAAGCTAAAATTTGAAAATCCCCTCGCACTACACCCTCACCCTCGAATGAAAATTCTAATCTCTTATCCTCTTCAAGATTTTCTCGATTTAACATTATTAAACACATTTCTAAAATTAAATTCAGTGATTCTCTTCTCCATGTGGCTATTATCCATGAGCATCAACAATGATTGAGATTTTTTCTCGAAGGGAAAGCACATGTTCTTGTACATTTTCTTTAGGTGCAACAAGAAGAGGATCCTCCTGAAGGCAAGGCCTTCATTATACATAATCCTAGGAATTTTCCTTAAAAACATCCTTTTTATGTTTAAATGAAATTTTGTGACAAAATTATGCATTTTTTCCTAGTTGGTGGTGGATTGGGTCCCAATATTGTGCCTTATATTAGCATGGAGGAACTAGGCTTACAATGTTCTTTTGGGCTTACAATGTTCTTAATAGACACCCAAGAAAGTATTTGACTTCAACATTTTTCTACAAGGAACCTTCAGTGAAATTACATATGTCACATTGGTCCTATGTGCGCACCCAACGATAAGAGCCACCTGCAATATTCAACTTATGGACATGCCAATATGAAACTATTCTAGTATTCTTGGTAGAGACTAGAAAACTAGAACATGTAGCTATTTATCTTTGGATGTTAGCCATATGAATCTTCCTAAGGATTGTAAGGAAATAATTTTCTTTAGGGAAGGTAGAATCTCACCCTAAATTTAAAGTTCACCTTAACCTTGTGTGAATTACATTTAAGAAGATATAGTGGTGTGCCCCCTATTCACTGAAGAATACTTTCCTCCTTTAACTTAAGTTCCCTAAGATGATCAAGAATAGCACATGAACTTAAATGGCTCATATTCCACCAAAGGGAATATTGCAGGAATCTTATTATATTCTCCCAATGGTGATATGCATCATTATTCTTTTAGGCATGAGTTTTACTATACTAACAATGTTGTATATTTTAAGGAATTTCTCTTGGGAATTGAACAAGCTCTTAGCTTAGGATGTAAGCACCTGACCACATTTAGTGATTTCAAACTTATTATTAATCTGGTTAGAAAACATTATTCTACTTCCAATAAATTCATTAAGAAATATACTCAATATTCTTGCAAAACAAAATTGAACTACTTTATTTTAATATCACTCATGTTCATAGGGAATTAAATTCCTTGGATAATTTCTTATTTGTGTATGTCACTAGTCGTGAAAGACAAATCCTACCTGAAAGGCATGATTTTATTTTACAATATTTATATCAACCTTATCTCTCAAACAATGGGGAGGATTTGCAGGTATTTTGTATTGATGAAAGTATCTATGCATTCATCCAGAACCAACCTTCCAATAAAAATGAGACAATTTCACTTAAAGATAATAGGTAGCCCAATGGACATTCTCCTCTAGAAATTTCTTTCTCTCCTAGTGATGTGATACATAATATTAAGGAATGTAAAGAGGAGCCAAAAATACAAATAAGAAAAACTATATAGGTGAACATTGGGACAACTAAGGAACCCAATATTTTACAAATAAGGGCTCAATGTTCATAAGATGAAAAGAAAAGTTGTATGAAATTTTCAGAGAATTTAATAATTTATTTTCCTTTTCCTATAGGGGCCTTCATGGTTTTGATATTTAAATTATTGATTAAACTATTTCAATTAGATAATATTCCAAGCTCATCAGGCAAAGGAAAAGACTTGTGAACCCTGTTCTTGAAGCCAAGATTAGGAAAGAGATTAAAAATTTACTCATTTCCCATATTATTTCCCTATTAAATATTCAAAATCGGTAGTTAATTTAGTCCCTTTTTGGAATAAAACTAGAGAAACTCGTTTGTGTTTGGACTAACGATTCTTAAAAAAATCTAGAATGAAAGATTAATTTTCACTTCCTAACATGGATCTGATTTTACAATAGCTTGTGGGGTCTCATATGATGTCCCTTCTTGATGGTTTTTCTGGTTACAACCAAATGCTCATAAAGAAGGTTAACAAATATAAATCCACCTTCAATATGTGATGGCAAACCTTCACTTATGAACGTATGGATTTATATAACAAACCCTCCCATCCCACTTGGATAAACTAGGCTAAATGGAAGGTGTTACTGTCATAGACCTGACCTCCATAGTCCTTCCATGGAAATGGGGTCTCAAAACCTTTACATTTTTCAAACTACTCAAAACTTAAATTAAGCATCACCATTGTATCTGGCTCATTGAGATCTTTCTGATGATATAAAAAAAATCAAATTTGACTCCCGAATAAAAGGATATGGCCATTTAAAATTTAGCCCTGCTAACCCTGTCATGTCAGCAAGCACTGCCATGTGGCACCCATCTGGGTCCTATGTGGTTCCCACACGACAACCATGTCATACCTTGTAGGTTAATTTCATTCAACTTTTTTACCATATCATTCTTTTTTTTCATATCCTACCTCATTGCAACGTGGCCCCCACCATACCACTGATATGCCTTGTGAATATTTGTTTTCACGTTATATGAGATGTCATTCTCAACCTAAATGTTGAGACACACTGTGCTATCACCTAGAAAAAAAACCTGAGGGAATAGATGAGAATATCTCCATTTATTTATGGGAATACCTCTCATCTCTTAGCTCCATCTCTCTCATCATTTCAGGTCCTTTCCATTCCACACATAACACTTACCACCTTGAGGCCCCAAGACCCTGAGATGCTAATTTCTTGGTAATTTACCAAATTACTTTCTTTCAAACTAGGCCATCAATATCAACATGTTCCCACTACACAGACTATGGACACCCCAAGGTATGAGACACAAATATGGCATCAACCCAAGATAGGAATTTTATACTACCACCTGTCGGGAATATATTTGTCACCCTTGGTCAACAATCTCATTCCTTTCTCCTTGGTGCATATTTCCAACCCCACTAAGGCCCTGAGATGATGTCAGCTTGAGATGACATCATTCTGATGTCATATTGAGATGATTTCATGTTGGCATGATCCCATCCTCATGGTCTCTCAGGCTAGGGACTCACTAGTTCTGTCCTTTGGTGCAAAATCCAACTTTCCTTTATAAATGTATTTTGTGTTTTTTGAGCCTTGAGCCTCCATCCAAAGGTTGTGGTAGTTTAGGGCAACCAACACACCAAATTTAAATGAGGACCCCCCTCCCCCTTATTAATGTCACAGGGGGTGGGGGTCCTCGATTGAGGTTCCACTCTAGCCCTCAGCACATTATATATATATATATATATATATATAAAGAGAGAGAGAGAGAGAGAGAGAGAGAGAGAGATGGCTTAAGTGTCTCTATACTTAGTCGTTTTCCCGCACAACTCTCTTTCATGGCATAATATACATATAAGCGGTCCTCCACCAAGTACATTTGGTGATTGGTGATGCATATCCATCCTGAGCTTATATATATATATATATATATATATATATACAAGCCTCCTCCAAGGACTCTCTGTGTTTGGAAGCACCTATCTCTCTTGAGCTTTACAATATATGTATGAATATCAAATTATATACCACCTCCACCCACCTTATAATTAAGGGAATCTACAAGCTACACCACCTCCAGCCTTAGAGAATTTATCTCAATGGATCCACCCTAAATTGAGAAGCTCGAACTCACTTAGCATAACAAGAACCAGGCCAACAATACTTTGAGTGGCGCCACCCTAAAATTGGAATCCAAATATTACTAAAGTGATTGTCAAGCCTGAAAAACAATAAAAATAAGGATCCAAGGACACTCCTCGAACATGAATCCAAAGATTATGGTATCCACCCAAACCAAGGATCCAAAGACGTCTACCCTTCACCTAAGATATTCCCAACTAACTCTTCCAGTTCTCAAAGGAATAATCCTTCTCCTCTCTTCCATTGTCCCTGTCAATGTTATGTTGCATTGCTCCAATTATTGATAATACTAATGCTTAAGCTCCATGGATTTCCTTCTTAATTTTTTGCAAAGAAACCTCCTCTATTTATGTGATGAGTCATGTGTGTTCTTTCTCATGCTCTTTTTTCTCTCTTATTTCTCCTACACTTTCTATTCTCTCCTCTTGATTTGAAGTGCCTCCTATTTTTCCTTTTGTTGTCTCCCTTCCCAATAAGATTGTGGGATGATTTCATGGAGGAATATCCCTCTGCCATATTCATGATGACTCTCTAACTATTTTCACTGGTGGTGTGCCACCATTCACTCTCCACCAATGGCTATTATCCTAGACCATGGTTCTTGTTGGTCCTACAGACTCGGGTAGCCTGCCATATATTTTCGTTAATCATTTTGATTTTCATTCATATAAAAATTATTCCAGCTATATTATGCTACTATTAAGATCAAATCCTCCTCAATTTTTCCAAACACTCCTCCTCAAAGCTCTAAAATACGGGTCCCATATCTCATCCAATTTTTATTTTAATTACAACAATGTAACAAATTTTTACAAGAGGGGTATTTTCCAGATATGTTTTTCATGAACCCCACCCCTTTGGAGTAACATCATCCCTGGTGTTCTATTCTAAAAAAAAAATACAAAAACATGCTTAATCACAAGCATAAATCACTATGAGCTTTATAAATGCAGTGCAGTTACAATCATATTTTACATACGCAATTGTTTTCCCAACAACTCAAACGATATAAAAATTCATTAAATAATTCATTTTTAGTGTATCTTCATACTTCTTGATGTTCCTTTTCCATCTTGATAGATTTCCTTCCAGAGTGTTTCCTACCTCCATTTTTAGTGTTTTTGTCTACCATGCTTAGTGATTCTTCAATGAATAAATTTAGCTCATTGTTTTTTTGGACACACACAATGTGTCCTTGATCCCAATTTACCATTATCATGAACCTTTTAAAACCATTCATGTCCCAACATCCCCTTATCTAATTCTCAGTCCCTCGAGCAATCTAGTTCCTCTTCCATGTAGTCACTCACCTTCCAATTTCAGGCACCTCCTTCCCTAGGTAAGATTTCCTCACATTGGAAAAGTTTCATAATAGAGGAATTTACTTTCCTTAACACAAGTAATATTAATCATGGCATGATTTATGGAAATAAATCATTAATATTGGGTTCTAGTGTCATCTATGTTATCACTCCCCCAAAATTTTCCAAGGCTGAGAATGGAATTGAAGGAAGGTAACCACAGACAAGGCTTTAGGTTAGGTAGCTAGCCCTACTAGGACCAAGGAGGGCTCTCTCAATGTCACTTTGTAGTCAATGAAATTACTGAATATATAATTATATTATGCTAGGTATATAAGCTCAATAAATAGGGGTTTTTTTTTTTTATGTTTCTTGTGTTGGATAGGAAATTACAGTTAGGAGACTAGATCTAGGGTTTACGTCAAAATTCAAGGTCAATTTGCAGAGATATGGATGAGGCCAGGTAGGTAGATTGAAAGCATACTTAGATTGTTCATTGTGTATAGGATTATTTTAAGGAGAATATGAATGAGCACTTAGGTGAATTCATTCATTTAGAAGAACAAAGACATATAATGTAAACCTTGTTAAAAAAAATAGAAAAAGGCATGATTTCTACTTATAAACTAGCAAGATAAACACATAGAAGCATATATGTGAAAGAGGGTATTATATCATTCAAATTTATAAGGTAAACATATAGAGAAAGAAAAAATTCTCCAAGTTATACCACAGGAGTCCCAACAAAAATTCGGCAACATTGTCTTTGATTTCATTCACAATAGCTCCATTGTAAAAGAAAACTATCCAACCTCTCAAAAGACTTGAGGTGGACTAATTATAGAAAAATAGAGTTCAAGACACCTCATAGGATCTAAATTATATCCAAAAATCATCATAATTACATTAGATGAGTTATTTCCTAGAATCTAGGGAAGTTAGAATCTTGTCCCTAAATTTTAGCTAAGGACTAGGAGTGAGTGTCTTCTCCATTAAATTACATGTTTCCTCATCATAGAAGCAAAAAAAAACTCAAACACATCAATTTCCACCTCATGGGGCAACTAACATCGAACTTCTGGAGTTTTCTAGGTCTGCCATCTTTGTGAGAGGAATCCTATGCAGAAACGTTGTGCCTGAGGCAGAAACGTCATGCCAGTTTTGCAGAAGAGTCACACCCGTTGTGAGGTGATTTTGACCAAATTTAAGGAAACCAAATGAAAATATGAAACTTTTTTTGAGTAGCCCTATGATTCTAGTTTCTATAACACTTTGAATTTTTGGAAAACACCCATGGGAAGGCCTCCAAGAGTGGTTTTTCTCAACCTCACTCCAAAAGCATCACTCCTACTCCAAAATAGTGGTAGAAGCATAGAAATGAGATGCTTTTTTTCACTTCTCTTAAAAACCTAAGCATGTCATGGAAAACCAAGTAAAAATATGGAATTTACTAGCCAAGATGCACCCAACCATATAAGAAAAAATTCATTTGAATGCTCTGAGAGAAAGTGTCGTGCCTCAGCGTGACAATTCTGTAGAGGCAAAATTTCCAATTTTGTGCAAAAGTCACCAAAATACAAAAAGTGCTCAGAATTGTCCAAATGTTTTTTTATAAGACCTATGGAGGATGGGCTAAATAGCCATGGATGCCTCAGTAAGAAGGTCTAATTTATATTTCTCCTTAAGCTTCATTTGAGCCTCTTTGAGCTTCTTTTTCACTTGTTTGAGCCTGATTTGTGAAATTTTGTTCCTGGCGCAATAATTATTCGCCATATGTCTCTGGAGGTTATTGTTGTTTTTAGCTTTCTGCAATAACTTCTCAAGGTTCCCATTGACCCTATCAGTACAATACTCTCTGTCTTGATTTATTTCATCAAGAACCAACTCATCAAAATTATCCCAACCTGATTTAGGAGTTGTTGACTCTCTTTGTCTCTGAAGAACCTTCTTGAGGCCCATTGCCCTTGGTCTGCTTCTTTTTGTTCCTACCTATACATCCTCTAGTTGATAATCATCTACAATCTCTTTTCCCTTTCCTTTATCTGCATAAAAATGTAATTTAAGTTTGTCTTGGAGGAGCAGTTTTACCTTTAACTATATGTTTTTTTGTTGTAGAAATATAATTTGAGAATTTGAAATTGAGAAAATCTCCCTTAACTTTTCTATTTCCTCATCCTTCTCCTTTATGATCTCCTCAAATGACTTATCCTTCACCTACTCTTCCATGTCAGCTTCTAAGGGCACTTTTTCATTATGGTGATGCAATAGTGACTCACCATCATGACTAGGTGGTTGATCCACCTTTTGACTTTTCTTAGGTGTAGTTTTAGGTGTCAATACACCTCGGATGGTGCGTCTTGGGAGAAAACACCATTATTTTTCCCTTCTCATAGGTTTCATTGATCTCAACCCTAGGTGCTTTTGAAACTTGAGCCTGCCTACTACAAGAGCCAACCTCCCTTAGCTATATTGATGTTTTGTTATGAACAATAGGTGGAGTAGTAGCGGGAGTCGATGCTACTTTCTACATGAAAACTTTCTAGGTCATGTTGTTTGTTGAGAGTTGGTGCATAAAAATCATCTTTACTAAAACATGGTGAAATAGTCTGGATGAGGATTTCTACCTTTTCTTTGCACTTTTTCTGCCATCTTGACCAAACTCCTTAATAGATAATTTGACAAATTGAGATATTTGGTAGCTATGAAGTGCATAAGTAACATGTCATGGTATTGGTACAGTCTAGAAAATCTTCCCTCGCATGTGAAATATTTCATGACGAGCTTAACTAATGAGGCATTCTTGTCAAGTAGATTCCTAAAAGGGAAAAAATGTCGAGTTTCATCTTTGCAATGAGGTTTTAGGAACATTGGATAGTTTTCAAGGTCTAACTCCATGCACTTGAACCAGATTTCACCTTCATTTGGAATCCCTTTTGTTGAAGTGATGACCTCTACTGATAAAGTGAATTCAATCCCTGAAATATTGGCCATGTCTCTTCTAAAGTTTGTGGCAAAAAGGGTAGTCAATTGCGCATGGAATACTGCCTCCATGATCTTCTCACAAAATCTAAAACAACCAGTTTTTTCAAAACATATTTTGGCATATGGGGAAGCATTGAGTTCTTGCAGTGCTGTAATATCCCCAATTAGCCACTGCTAGTTGTAATATTATAATTGCTCCATTTTTGCAGTAGGAGAGTAAAAGGAAAATAAAACAAATCCCAGTGTGAAAAGGGATCAGATTAGGAGGAAAAATAAAGCCACCTTGGTGTGAAATAGGGACAATGCAGGTGAACTAGATCTAGTTGACCAAGTCAACAACACTGCTACAAGAGGAGGGAAACCAACAAGGACAACGTAGTTTTGAGAGAGGAATCTTTTCTACGAAGTCACCTCATCAATGAGTGAGGTATGGGGTGAGGAGGCTCACCAGGGATAAGAAGAAGGGGATAGAAGCAAGGAAGGCATTTAGTATTCATCTATGTTTGGTCTTTTTACTACTTGCAAGATTTAGCTGTTTAACTGTAGCTGCAGCACTATTTATTGCAAAGGATTCTCATGCGGGAATTCCATCTTCACCTTTGGTTCAGCTTGTTTAAGAGATCGAGAGGGAAGGTAATAAGCTAATTTTTCATCATCTGAATTGATATCATTCAGCCATAAACATCTACAATGTAGTCACTTCCTGTAACTGTGTCTTTTCTGCAGGAGCAGCAGTAGCAAGGTTAAAACCCTTGACTTAGTGCTTGTATTGGAGGAGGAGGTGTCTATTTCTCTCTGGAAAGTCTATTAAGGAGGGCCTTTGGAAAATTTCTGTATTAATCTTCTATTTAATATACTATTCAATATTATTTAATACAGAGTTGCAGTGGACTGTGTTATTTTCTGCAATACGGCATTTTACATTGGTACTTTGCCGGAAACCCTTGTCGGGGTGTTCTAGTGTTCATGTAAAAGAGGTCAAACCTCCCATTTTTTATTATATGATTAATGAAAGCTCCAGATATGTATTGAATCATATTTTTCTGTAGAAGCCCTAATGAAAATTGTTGGTGCTTGCCTCATGGAAAAACCCTATAGAATCCCCTTTATGCCTCATCTCCTTGAGGTCCCCTGCAATGTTATGCAGGGTCTGGAGTAGGAGTTCTAAAATATCTTCCTCCTCCATGTCGAAGATAGATTATCCCCACAAGATGAGCAAAGAGCAGAGCTCTGATACCACTGTAATATTCCTTTTTAGGAATTTCTACAATATGTTCAATGGAAATGATGTATAAGGAAAAAAATGAAACAGAAATGAAAAAAAGAACTTGGATCCTCTTATATATGCTATATGTATCTTAAATATGAAATGGCATCAGAAAAAAATCATTCTAGCTACACTAAACAGATCTCCCCATCTCATATGTGCTCAAAAGCATTCAAATCCCATGACTTCACACAATAGAATTTCTGAAGACTGCAATAGTGCTTCATATGGCATGGAGCATTCAGCTGCACCACAATGCTCTTCCATGCCTTCATTTCTATATGGAAGAGATAAGAAGGAAACCCTGGGAAATTATATTGAGGAATATGAATCCCAAACTCAAAGGTTCAAAGAACACTTGAGTTTTCAGGAGTTTTTCTGGATCAAGGATGGAAGGAGGATTAATCCTCATCGAAAGGAGGAAAATTTTATGCAAGGGTCAGACCTATAGCATAGTATGGGGAGGTTATTTTTACCAACTTATTATGGAACACTGAAGTGTACAACCAAGGTTTGGGTGGAGAAGCTGGACACTTACTTTCAGCTCAATAAGGTTTCTGAAATAGAAGCCATCAAGATAGTTGCGTTGCACTTGGAGGGGGAGGATTATGAATGGTGGTTTCATGGATTTACTACACTTGGGAATCATCATATCACTTCATACTTAGTGAAAATATTTGATCCAAGAGATCTGGAAGCCCATTTTGTCAAATTAACCAAGCTCAAACAGGAGGGAGATCTTGAAGACTATATTGCTGAATTTTTGTAGCTTTCAGTGATGGTATCCAACATCACTATGAGCAGGAAGGTATGCATGTTTATTAATGGGGTGGTTGAACCATTTCAGGGGTTGGTCAATTCTACTAAACCAACCACTCTCCTTGAAGCTATGGAGAAAGCTAGAGACTTACAACACACCTTGCTCAGGGCAAGAACATTATTGTAGCAAGAAACCTCTTCAGGGCCAAGGAAGACAATCATTATTCATGATTTGAAGGAAGAAGGTGTTTCAGGAGAAGCACATTGTGTTAAGACCTTCTCTAGGAGAGGGGATAGTGTTGTATCATCCATAGAAGAATTTTCTCCAAGAAAAGGAGCTATTGCAGCATTAAGAGGGGCCCCAAAATACCTGACCTTGAGGGTAAGAGGTACTATTTTTGGGCAAAGAGTGTCTATACTAATAGATAGTGGAGAAACTGATAATTTTATTGATGCACATCTGGTACAAAGGAGAGGTATCCACATGGAGGAGTTTGAGGAATTCTCAGTCTTGGTCCCAGGAGCTATGACCCTACAATGTGCCAAGTATGTTCCAGCACTATCCATTACCATGGGAACCTACACCTTGACAAATCACTTCTTTGTAGTAGATATTCTAGACACAAATGTCATATTGGGAGTCTAATGGTTGATCACTCTTGGGAGAGTTACCACTAATTGGAAAACTTTGGAGATGGAATGGATAGAAGAGAAGAGTGGTCAGTATCAGAAGATCAAGGGCATAAACACATACCCCCCTCAGGTTGTTTCAGCACACAGGATGGATGCAGATATGCGTAGAGGAGATGTAGGATGGGCAGTGGAGCTACATATATCAAAATTAGGGGGCAAGGATTCACCAGTACATCCAAATGTTCAGTCTCTTTTGGATTGGTATTCTACAGTATTTGGAGATATCCCACCAGGGAGACCTCTTGACCGAGGGTTTCAACACACTATTGAGTTGGAACAAAGGATCCAAGCAGTAATCACCACTCCTTATTGGCACCCCAAGGCTTATAGGGATGATATTGAAAGGGCCATCCAAGAGCTACTAGCTCTAGGGCACATCCGGCCTAGTATGAGTCCTTTTCTTCTTCAGTGGTCTTGATAAAGAAAAAGGATGGCACATTGAGGATGTGCATTGATTATAGAGCCTTGAACAAGAAGACCATGAAGAACACGTACCTTATACCCAGGATTGATGAACTCATGGATGAGTTGAGGGGATCTAAATACTTCTCCAAGATTGATTTGAGATCCAGGTATCATCAAATCAAGATAAGGGAGCAAGATATCCCCAAAACAGTGTTCAGATGTCACTATGGGCATTTTGAGTTTTTGGTGATGCCCTTTGGATTGACCAATGCCCCGAAAACTTTCCAATATTTCATGAACCACATATTCCATGGTCATTTGAGAAAGTTTGTATTGGTCTTATTTGATGATATTCTTATCTACAACCGCACTTGAGAGGAGCACCTGTAGCATATTGAGACAAATTTGCATATCCTCAAGGAGTAGTAATTCTATGCCAAGCTCTCCAAATGTGAATTTGGCCTCACAGAGATGTTGTATTAGGGGCACATCATAGGAGTGGATGGAGTGAGGGTACATGAGGAAAAAATCTAGGCTATCAGAGATTGGCCTGAGCCTAGAAATCTCATAGAATTCCAGGGTTTTGTGGGCATATGCACTTATTACCGGAAGTTTGTTTTTCACAGCTAGCAACACCCCTCACAGACTTGAAAAAGAAGGGAGTTTTCCATTGGACACCTACAGCGCAGAGTGCTTTTGATAAGCTCAAAGAGGTGATGAGTAGTTGTCCTGTTTTGGTTTTGCCTGATTTTTCTCAACCTTTTGTTCTAGAATGTGATGCATCAGGTGAAGGGATTGGAGCAGTCTTGATGCAAGGAGGGCATCCTATAGCCTTTGAGAGGAGGAAGATGCTTCCTCATTAAAGGTTATACCCCATCTATGATAAAGAAATGTTGGCTATCCTGCATGCATTAGCAAAATTCGGGCAATACTTGGTGGGGAATAAGTTCAAGGTAAAGACTGACCATAAAAGTCTTAGATTCTTCCTTGAACAAAAGAAACTCCAGGAGAGACAATAGAAGTGGGTGATAAAAGTCCAAGAATATGACTTTGAAATATAATATGTCAAGGGGAAGAGAAATGTGGTAGCTGATGCTCTATCTAGAAGGCCTACAGTGCTATCTTTGAGGGGTATGGATGCAGATTGGAAGGCTCAACTTTTAGTTGAGTATTCCAAAGATGACTTTGCATGTGAGATACTTGATGGGGTGGTATCGGATGAGAGGTATAGGGTGATGGATGACATCATCTATTACCGAGACCAGATCTTCTTGACTAAGAATTCCAAGCTCAAAGAGAAGATCTTACTAGAATCACATGTTTCCCCACTTGCAGGGCATCAAGGTTTCACAAAGACTTATAGGGCCATAAGAGAGAGATTTGCATGGAAGAGTCTCAAAGAGGATGTGCTCCAACATGTCAAAGGGTGGAAAATTTGTCAGCAGAAAAAGGGAGAACACACCCACCCTGTTGGGTTATTGCAGCCACTACCTATTCCGGATGGGAAGTGGGAAAGCATCCCTATGGACTTCATCACCGGCCTACCGATAGTACACGGTAAGGATTGTATCTTTGTAGTTGTTGATAGAATAACAAAGTACTCTCATTTCTTTGCCATTTCTGCACATTATACTGCTTCACAGGTAGCTGAGCTCTTCTTCATAGATGTATTTAGACTCCATGGTCTCCCAAGGACCATAGTGAGTGATCGGGACAACCTCTTCATGGGTGGATTTTGGCAAGAACTTTTCCGGTTAGTGGGGACTGATTTGACTCCAAGAACTAGCTATCACCCACAAACCGATGGACAGACTAAGATAGTGAACGAGTGGCTGGAAGGCTACTTGAGGAACTGTGTAGCAGGGCAGCAGAGGGCTTGGCTGTGCTGGCTCAACTTGGGATAATATTGCTACAACACTACTCACCATATGTATATTGGCATGACTCCATTTCGGTCATTATATGGGTATGAGGCACTCTCATTTTCTGATGTTATGTTTGGGGCAATTAATGCTCCAAGATAAAAGGAATGTATTCAGGAGAATCATGACATACTCAGAGCACTCAAAGACAACATTGCTACTGCCTAGAACCAACAGAAGATATATGAAAACAGTGGTCGAATAGAGAGATAGTTTGAGGTGGAAGATCTAGTCTATCTGCGTCTTCAGCCTTATAAACATTCCACCCTCAAGGAGAAGAGAGCTGAGAAGCTCAAACCACGTTTCTATGGGCCATACAAGGTGATCAGGTGTGTCAGTAAGGTAGCATATGAGCTGGATCTTCCTAAGGGAAGCAAGATCCACAATATCTTCCATGTCTCTTGCCTCAAAAATTCCATTGGGAGGAATTTAGTTGCCAACATGGATCTTCCCCCCATTGATGATGACGACCACCTAATTTTGCAGCCAGAAGAAATCTTAGGCACAAGGGAGAGGCAGCTAAGAAATAGAGTCATCAAGGAATATCTGATTCGATGGAGGAATCTTCCAGATGAGGATGCCACTTGGGAGGGAGAGAAGATCTTGCAGCATCCTTATTTACTATTTCTTGTGGGCAAGAAAATTTTTAGTGGGGATGATTGTAATATCCCAATAAGCCACTGCTAGTTGGAATATTATAATTTCTCCATTTTTGCAGTAGGAGAGAAAAAGGACAATAAACAAATCCCAGTGTGAAAAGGGATCAGATTAGGAGGAAAAATAAAGCCACCTTGGTGTGAAAGAGGGACAATGCAGGTGAACTAGATCTAGTTGACCAAGTCAACATCACTGCTACAAGAGGAGGGTAACCAACAAGGACAACACAATTTTGAGAGAGGAATATTTTCTAGGAAGTCACCTCATCAATGAGTGGGGTTCAGGGTGAGGAGGCTCACCAAGGATAAGAAGAAGGAGATAGTAGCAAGGATGGGATTTAGTATTCATCTATTTTTGGTCTTTTGACTACTTGAAAGCTTTAGCTTTTTAGCTGTGGTTGCAGCACTGTTTAGTGCAAAGGATTCTCATGCGGGAATTCCATATTCACCTTTGGTTCAGCTTGTTTAGGAGATCAAGAGGGAAGGTCCTGAGATAATTTTACATCATCTGACTTGAGGTAATTCAACCATAAACATCTACAGTGCAATCACTTCCAGTAACTACGTCTTTTCTGCAAGAGCAGCAGTAGTAGGGTTAAGCCCCTTGACTTGGTGCTTGTATTGGAGGAGGAGGTGTCTATTTCTCTCCGGAAAGACTATTAAGGAGGGAATTTGGCCATTTTATGTATTAATCATCTATTTAATATACTATTCAATCTTATTTAATACAGAGTTGTAGTGGATTGTGTTATTTTCTGCAGTACTGCATTTTACATTGGTATTTTACCGGAAACCCTTGTCAGGGTGTTCTAGTGTTCATGTAAAAGAGGTCAAACCTCCCATTTTTTATTGTATGATCAATGAAATATATAGATCTGTATTGAATCATGTTTTTCTTTAGAATCCCTAATGAAAATTACGCTATTGTAGTCTTTAGAAATTCTATTGTGTGAAGTTATGGGATTGGAATGCTTTTGAGCACATATGAGCTGGTGAGATCTGTTTAGTGTAGCTAGAATGATTTGTTTCTTATTCCATTTCATATTTAAGATACATAAAAAATATATAAGAGGATTCAAGTCCTATTTTTCTTTTTTGTTACATGGTTTTCCTTATACAGCGTTTCCATTGAACATATTGCAGAAATTCCTAAAAAGGAATATTACAAGTGCATATGGCTCAAATATAGAGTGGTGGCCTCCATTATGAACTTTCTTCTCACTCTCCATAGTATTTTTGAACATAATAAAACCCTCCTAGATGAAATTAGTTGTTATGGATGAGTGGATTTGGAAAAATAGGGGATATGGATAGGGTAGCTTTAGAGGTTGTGATGAGGTATGAGGAGCTTGAGGAAAATTCCCGAAAAATTTGATAGAGTAGGGTAATGTGTTAGCTCAATAATACAGGTGGAATCACTTTAAATGTGTATGGGAAAGTGATTCAAAATAGGTGTCAAACCAGTGGCTTTCTCAAATCGGAATGTGTATTAGCTGAAGAATGTACATGCTCTTATAGATGGGAGGTGAGGCTATTCTATTGGGATTCATCTCCCAATGACTCTTGGCCTTCCTTATTTCCTAATATTATTTATTATACAATATTACATATCCACACCCAACCCATAGGATTAGGTGTCAACATTCCCCCTTTAATCCGAAGGGATGTTGGTGAGCCCAAGCATCGATCTGAACTTTTCAAACTTTTCTCTTCCAAGTGCTTTGGTGAAGATATCAGCAGTTTTCTCATTTGTGGAACAATGATGTAGATGGATGGTTTTGGCTTGAACATGATGTCGAATTAGATGGTACTTTGTATTGATGTGCTTTGTTCGATCATGGAACTTTGGGTTCTTGGCCAACTTTATTGCAGAAGTGTTGTCGATCATGAGTGGTGTGGAGTACATTTGTTTCATCTGAAAATCTTCCAGGATTTTCCGGAGCCACACAATTTATTTTGTTGCTTCAGCTGCTGCCACATATTCTGCCTCGGTTGTGGAATCTGCTGGAACTGACTGTTTGCGTGATCTCCATGAGACAGCTCCTGATCCAAGACTCATGGTGTAACCTGTAGTAGACACCCTTGTTTCTTTGTCGCCATCAAAGTCTGAATCAGAGTATCCGATCAAGCTGAAGTCGCCTACCTGTGTGTATTTGAGTCCAAAGTCTTGAGTCCCCTTCAAGTACCTTAACACTCTTTTTGCAGCAGACCAATGTCCTTCACAAGGTTTTTTCATGAACCTTGAGAGGATTCCAACAGCAAATGAAATGTCAGGTCTGGTGGTGGTCAGGTAGATAAGACTTCCTACAAGCTGTCTATACTTAGTTGCATCCTCAAATTCCTTCCTTTCAATAGATGTGAGCTTCAAGTTTTGTTCCATTGGAGTGGTTAAGGGATTACATTCATCCATGCCAAACTTGTTCAAGAGATCTCCAATGTACTTCTTTTGAGAAATAAATATAAATTTAGGATGTTGAATTACTTCAATACCCAGATAGTAGTGAACATGACCCAAATCAGTCATTTCAAAACCTTTCTTCAATTATTTCTTCATGGATGCAATATAGCTCTCATTGTTCCCTGTTATCAAAAGATCATCTACATATACCACAAGATATACAACTGTTTTTCCAACTTTCTTAACAAACAAAGTTGCATCATCAAGATCAAAATGTTTGAAGTCAAGTTTGAGAAGATGCTCGGTCAATTTCTCATACCAGGCTCGTGGTGCTTGCTTGAGGCCATACAAGGATTTTACAAGTTTGCAAACTTTGTGTTCTTGACCCTTTATCACAAATCCTTCTGGTTGGGACATATAAACTTTCTCCTTTAGATCTCCATTCAAGAAGGCTGTTTTTACATCCATCTGATGGACTTTCCATCCACTCTGAGCTGCTAAGGCAAAGAGAGTCCGAATGGTGGTCCATTTTGCTGTGGGAGCAAACGTTTCTTCATAATCAATTCCTTCCTTCTGTGCGAATCCTTTTGCCACAAGCCTGGCCTTGTGCTTGTCAAGTGAGCCGTCTGCTTTGTACTTATTCTTGTAGACCCACTTGCAGCCAATTGGTTTCATTCCCAAAGGTGGATCAACCAGCTTCCAAGTGCCATTCTTTATTAAGGCATCATACTCCTTCTGCATCGCTTCTTTCCATTCATCATGAGAAGCGACTTCTTTGAAGGAAGTTGGTTCATGATCTGTAGACAAACTCAATTCACAGTTATAAGCAATATCCATATCAACAGGGGAATCAGAATTATCTACATCACCTTCGATTTGTTGAGTGGAACTTCTTGTTCCTGTTTTTCCAACCTCATTAGGATGAACATTCTCCAGTGTCTTTGTCATCCATTTGGGAGGACCTTTCTGAGATGGCCCAGGCTGGTCATTTGACTGAGTTGGGATTGATTCAAGATTCAATCTCCCAATTCTGTCAATCACATCATCCAATGTGTCATCCGTGGTTGTTTCTTCATGTGGGGGAGAGAGTGCTTAAGGACATGATTCCACAGTTTGATTCAATATCGGAATCCCCCCTTCAAGATGTGGAATCACATTATCAAATTCTTGGAAAGACTTTGCATGTGTGAATCTATCCAGGCGATCAAGTTGCCGCTCAACAACCTTGTCACTCTTGGAAGATTCAAGAAATATGACATCTCTTGCTATTACAAACTTCTTATTTGCTTCATCATAGAGACGATATCCTTTGGAGGTATTGGAGTACCCCAAGAAGATACATTTTCTGCTTCTAGCACTAAGTTTGTTCCTTTGACCCTTGGGTATCAAGGCATAACAGGTGGACCCAAAGACCCTGAAATGCTTTACCGAAGGAATGTGGCCATGCCACATTTCAAAAGGAGTTTTGTTTCTAATTTAACTTGAAGGACACCTATTCTTTATGTAAACAACACATAGAAATGCATCAGCCCAAAACATCAATTTTACATTCTTGAAAAATAACATGGAGCGAACCATATTTAAAATAGTTCTGTTCATTCTTTCAGCTACACCGTTCTGTTGGGGATTATATGGCACAGTTGTTTGATGTTTGATTCCATGTTGATGAAGATAATTTTCAAATTCGTTTGAAGTGTATTCTTTTCCATTATTAGTACGTAGAGAGCCAATATGAGTTTGTGCATCATTTTCTATCCATGCATGAAAATTCTTGAATGTTTGAAAAGCATTAGACTTATTCTTCAATAAGTAAATCCAACACATTCTGGTGTAGTCATCAATAAATTTCATCATGTATTTATTTCCATTTGTAGAAGCAATAGGCATAGGGCCACATAAATCTGAATGAACAAGCTCAATTTTTCTATGTGCTCTGGAGTGTGAATCATGAAATGGTTGTTTTCTATGCTTTCCTAGAATACAAGCATCACATTCCTTAGGTTTCCTAGGAATTGTAGGTAGTCCATTAACACCATTTTTCTTCAACAAACGAAGGCTTTCATAGTTTAAGTGTCCAAATCTAGCATGCCATAAAAGACTTGATGGGAATGTACCTTCATCATGATGTGAGCTGAATGCAAAGTTTTGAGCATGAGCAGATGAACCTTTCAGCTTCAAGAGTCTCCCTTCTTCTATTCCCTCCATGACAAGTGAGTGATCTGATGCTTTTCTGACCTCTGCCTTGCCATCAAACAAGTGAATTGAGTGTCCTTGCTGCCGGATTTCGACCAGGGACAGCAAGTTTCTCTTCAACTCAGGGAGGTATAGAACCTCATGTAGGATATGATCTGGAAGACCAGGCATTTTAAGCCTGACTGTGCCAAGCCCTGATGGCTTGAGTTTGGATTTATCTGCGAAATATGCTACTCCATCAACTTTGTCAGTGAATTCTTCAAAAAAATCTTTTCTAAATGTCATGTGACATGTTTCTCCTGAATCTAGCAACCAATCATCTCTCCATGAAGTAAATGAAACATCAAATAAGTCTTCAGTTACTCCATTGTTACAATGTGCTAGAACATAATGAGCGGATTCAGGTGCTTTACCTTTGTCTTTTTCATTAGTTTTACCTTTGTCTTGATTTCTTTGCTGCTCAATTTTCTCCCAAGGTGTTCTGCATTTGGATGCATCATGTCCATCTTTATTGCAATGTGTGCAATGAAGATTGGATTTGTCAGATTGTCTGCCCCCCCTTTCTGTGAAGTTTCTTCTTCCTCTTCCTCTTCTGCCACCTCTTCCTCTGGATGAATCTGGAGCATGACTCTTTTCTCTGTGCCAAGTATGCAGCCTCTTCGGAAGACGAAGGGACTGTCATCTTCCCGAAAGCTTTCTCTCTTTCTGCAAACTTTTTCTCAAGTGTATCAAAGGTGATATGCTCAAGGTTCCCACTTGCTTGCAAAGACTCAAGATAATGTGAGTAAGTCGGATATAATGCCTTAACATATGCTATGAGAGGTATTTCCATTTTTACACCAGTGCTATCAATATCATGCATGATAGATCTAACTTCTGAAGCTAAAGCAAGGGGATCATCATTCTTCATTTCAAGACTGAACAACTTAATCATCAATTGAACATTTTCTAATTCTGAATGTGAGTCATAGAGTTCTTTTAGCTTTCTCAAGGCATCATAGGCATTTGAGAATGATGAAATATGGCGACTCACCTCTTCATTTACGGAAGCTGCAATCAAGGCATAGGCCTTGCAGTTCTTGTTTTCCCAAATGGCGAGCTCCTTGTATGAAGTGGGCTTTGCTGGTGGATTTCCTTCTTGTCCTTCACAGATTCCTTTCCACAGCTCATTAAAAATGAGTGTGTGTTTAATCTTCCGAGACCATTCAAGATAGTTCTCTTTGCCGGAGAGAACCACCCCAACAATAGATATGAGAGAATGCATTAGTTTGCTGGAAAAAATTCTGCTAGAAAATCTTCAATTCTGGAAAAAAAAATTTCAATTAAAGGGGACAAAAACTCTTGCTAAAAATACAGAATTCTGCACCAAAAAAAAAATATATGGGAATCTATATTGAAAATATGGAAGAAAGGCGGTTTTAAAAGATGGGAGGGGGGGCGGAATTAAACGGTGGAGTGGTAATATGTATGAGATCGTATTATATGGGAGGGCGGTGATATATGGTGGGGGTGGTATTAAAAGGTGGGAGGGAGGTAATAAAAGATGGGAGGGCGGTAATATATGGTGGGACTGGTATTATATATGCAGCCTGGTGGTATTATTAAATGGGACAACGATAATATATCACCAAAAAGACAGCGTATTACAGTTATCACTATGTTCTGTGGAATAGACAGCGTATTATGGAAGTCGATAATACAGTGGAATAGACAGCGTATTTGAAAATGGAGGAAATCATACAACGTATTATATATCAGAGCGTTGTAGTGAGGGCGGTAAGATACGTTGGGGAGTGGAGCTGTGCGTGTTATAATGACAGCGTGGAGGCGTAAAGAGACTGCTCGGCAGAGTGGTATTATATGACAGACTGGAGGAGCGTTATATACCACAGAGCGATGTATATATTGAATAATGGACAGGGCGATGTGTATTGAATAATGGACAAGCACTGTGCGTGGTAACTGTACTGGAGGGGACGAAGCTTAGGGAGAGGTGAGGACCATGGGGAGTGAGAGAGTATGGTGCGTGATGCGTGAGTCGAGCCAGCGCAGGTAGGGAGGGGAGTTGGGCGATGGGGAAGGCGTTGGGGAAGAGGGGAGATGTGAGGTGCGTTGGGTAGGTGAAATTTCAGGACTTTAATAATCGAATTTGCAGGTGTGTGCAGGGGCTGCAATTTGCAGTATTCCAGGAACTGCAGAATTGCAGAATCTTCAGGAGCTGCAGGAGCTGCAAATGTCAAAGTTGTGCAGAGAAAAAAAAATGCAGAATAACAGTATATAGCATCAATTTAATGGAGCAGCAAAACTATACAAAAAAACTAACTGAGCAAAGGAGTGAGGGAGTTACACCACAGGCAAAAATGCCAATAGTGGGACTGGCTCTGATACCATGTCAAACCAGGAGGTAACTCCTCAAATCAGAATGTGTATTAGCTGAAGAATGTACATGTATTTATACATGGAGGTGAGGCTATTGGGATTCATCTCCCAATGACTCTTGGCCTTCATATTTCCTAAAATTATTATTTATTATACGTATTACATATCCATACCACTTAGGATTAGGTGTCAAAATAGGAAAACACAAATATTTTCCAATTTTGCAGGTTTGAGTGGATGAAAGAAGGGTAAAGGGAATTATAAGTGGTAGGGGTGATGTGGAAGGGTTTTTGAAGGATGTGTGAAGGTTTATATGGTGGGAAATGGGTCTCCAATGGCCTAAACCAATTGAGAAAGGAGAAACCCTAAAATGGAGGAAAGAAAAACCCCAATGATGAAAAAGACTCATACAATCTTGAATTCACTTGAATTAACTTACTTGTTTTGGAGGCCACTTGAGGATTTCACAGTAGTTTTGAAGCTTGAGAAGCTAATTTAGAAGCCAAAAATCAAAATCATAGCACTCTTTTTCATAAATGTATCACTGCCCAGAAGCGTCGTGTTGACCTCAGAAACGTCGCGCGACCCTTTCAGAACCATCGTAGAGCCTCTAGAAACATAGCATACTTGATTTCTTTGCAAATGTTTTTAGTTTTCTTCCACCTTTGGCAATGATAAGGTATTTTGAAGGTCATATATACACTTCATCGAGAAAGAGGAGGTAAAATGAGTGAAATGAATCACTTTTTTCCTTTTATAACATCAATTAGAACATTGTTTTGTCATTTAGTGAAAACATGACTTTTTGAAGAACACTTTGATTTTTTAAGAAATTGACAATGGAACAAGATTTTGAATGAAGAAAAATTGTCTCTTTTTATTCACCTACCTAAGCTAACTCCCTTTAAAAGACAATTTTTATGGTGGAAGTGAATTACCCTTCTTTTTTCCTTTTTTATGACAGAATTTGGACTTTTATGGAGGCGACATGAAAGACACCTAGACACTGACCTAGGTAAAAACATGGTTACTTAACTTGAAACTCTAGATGATAATGAGGACATGACTCATGAAAAGACAATGACCACAAGTGAACTAGAGGGAGTATCCTTTGAAAACCTAGACATATCCAGCAATCAAAATTTTAATTGTAAACTGACTTGGAAATGTAAAATTTTGACCAATGGCCACTACTAGACAAATTTGAAAGAATACATATTGATCATTGAATATTGGACACTAAAAACCACAATGGACCTATCCACTGCTATGCACTCTACCATCTTCAATCTACTTCTATTTGACTTTGTAGACAGTTTCATTCACCCAAAACGAGGAATTTCAATGCCCCCCCTACATCATGGAATACAAATATTCATGAGACTCATCATAAATAAATCAAAATAAATTAAATAATACCTCATTATAATTTTTATCCATGGGGTGATTCCTAAAATATTATTTTACTTCCTGTCACAATAAAATTATTAGCCCATAATTCATGTCATCATGAATTAGAATTTTAAATAGAATTAAATCATGGTCATAGTTAAAAGTTCCATTAAATTAAAGCGTAGATACTTATATTTGGTTTTTTTTTTTGCTTCTTAGATCCATATACTGAGTGATTTTCCAAGCCCGACTAAAATTTGGTAGTGCTCATACTCTTCCATGATATCTTAAACTCAAACACACTGAAATGGTTTCCAAACATGGAAAAAATCCAATGGTGGACATGCTCCAGGCATTCTTCATTATTCAAATCACATGTCCCATGACCAGGTAACCCCCAATCCCAAGTGGTATACTTGTCCCAATATTATCATAGACATAGGCGACACCTAATCTTGAGTGTCATACTTGTGTCAATATCATCACATTCCTAGAAAACTCGTAATCCTAGGTGGCATAGCTCAAAGCCATGATTAGGAAAGAGCTTGAAAGGTACTCACTTCCCATATTATTTTCCGTATTAAATATTCATAATGGGTAGCTAATTTAGTCTCAATTTGAAATAAAACTAGAGAAATTTGTTTGTGCATGGACTAACGATTCTTAGATAAATCTAGCATTAAATATAATTTTCCACTTTCTAACATGGATCTGATTTTGCAATAGGTCACGGGGTCTCAAATGATGCCCCTTCTTTATTTATTTTCTAGTTTCAACTAGATTCACCTCAAAAGGGTTGAAAAATGCAAAACCACCTTCACTACACAACGAGGTGCCCTCATTTATGAATGTATACCTTTCGGGATTATCAATGTAGTTTTTACCTTTCAGAGAGTTATGCAAGTAGCTTTGAACAACCTCATCGAGAAGATCATCTAGATCATCATCATGATTTAAATCTTTAATCTAAGTGTCATTCTGACCACTTTGATCATCTCACGAAAGTATTTCAAATATGTAGGAAATATGGCATGTCCTTGAACCCCAAAATTTCCATCTTTGGTGTGACTCTATGAAATTTTATCAGAAACATCATTTCTAAAGTTGGAATTAGAATTAACCTAGAAAGAATCGAAGAAATAAAAAACTTACCAACCCCAAAATCCAAAGAGGAAATTCATTCTTTCATGGGAAAAATAAATTGTCTAAGGTTTGTGATTTTACTAAAACTGTATACTAATTTATAACATAAGCAAGATAAAACTTTTCAATGGGATGACTCTGTCAAAGGAGAGTATTTTTCCATTACAGAGGCCATAGATTCAACCCCCATCGTAGAAAAACCTAAATTTTCCAAATATTTTATCATATGCACTAATACAATGGAAGAAGAAATTTCAAGTATTCTCTTGTAGAAGAATGATCAAGGTGAGGAACAACTTACAACTTACATGAGTCAAAGTCTATTTGGTGATGAATTTAAGTACTCATTGATTGAAAAACATGCTTATGTGTTATTTAAAGCTATAGAAAATTTTCAGCACTACATCCTTGGAAAGCATACATAGGTATGAATATTGATGCCTATTGTGAAATTTTTACTTTCTTAGACATTACTGTGGCACATTGGCTTGCCAAAATCCAAGAGCATGATTTGACAATTATTACTTCAAAAAAAATTAAGGGATGTGATCTTTCCCTTCACTTAGCCCAACATTCAGGGCCTAGTGAAGTTGACAATAATGTTGTGATTCCCTATTATCCCTTTTTCTTATCAATAAGGATCAAATTGACCTTGAAAACCATCATTGGTATAGAGATATTATTTTTTGTAAACAAAATGAAAGATGTCCCAATAATCTATATAAATTTCAATAAAGGAGACTACATCTTGAATTTTCCAAATACTTAATCCATAATATTATTTTTTTTTGCATATCTTTCAATGAACTTCTTCTATGTTTTGTAGATGACAAGGTTACCAACATAGTATTGGAGGTTTCCAATGGGCTCGTATATATTTTTCGGTATGTAAATTGGCAATCATTATGCTACCAAATCCACAACACACAAAATATTAAGGTCTAGTTTCTACATGCCGTCTATATTTTGGGACAATTATAATTTTTTCCAAAGCTATGAAAAATGTTATAAGGTGGATATAAAAGAGAAATTTTACGCTTTTCCTTTGCAAATAGTTATCCTAGACTTTCCCCTCTTGAAATGGGGATTGGACTTTATAGAAACTATCAATCCACCTTCATCCACTAGGCATGTCTTTATCTTTACTTCTACTGACTACTTCACAAAATGGGTGAAGAGATACCTTTAAAGAATATAAAAAATGAACAGGTGATTGAGTTTGTTGAAAATGACATATTTTCTAGATTCATTCAGCCTCTTGAAATCATTTCAGACAATATATCATCCTTTATTTATGCCAAATTTACTGAATTTTTCACTAAATAAAGAATCAAACACTCTACATAATCAACCTACTACTCATATGGTAATGGTCAGGCTAATTCCACATAAAAATAATTTAATCATAATCCTCAAGAAAAATAACAATGATAACCCAGGAAGTTGGCACAATCTACTGAAATACACCTTATGGGAAGATAGGACCATTGTCGAATCAAGTACTCAACCATCTCCTTTCCAAATTGTTTATGGCCAAGTGGTTTTTATGTCTGTAGAGATCAAATTATCTTCCTCATGGTTAACTCTGTGGGATGAGGAATTGAATTCAAATGATATACCTTAAAGAGTCCTTGTGTTCTTGGAATTGGAATAACAAAGAAATCACTTAGTAGACAATCTGAAAGGAATAATGCATAGAGTTAAAAAAAATTGATAAAAAGTCCAAAAAAATTAGTTTTAAGGTTGGTCAAAGGGTCCCACTATAAGATCCTGCTCATGCTAAAAAGGGAAAGAATTTTAAGTTTCAAAAGTTATGGATTGGTCCCTTTTTATCACTGCCACTATTGGAAGAAATTTATATGTGGCAACCCCACCCAAGGTTCTCATACGAGCCACATTGTAAATATGATGTAAATATAATTACAATGTTTGAAATCAAAGAAAAATGGGATTGAGTCTAAGGGAAACGGATTTTAGAGCTGGGGGTGGAGAATTTTTGCTTGGGATGTTGTGGTTTCTTGTGCCAAGAAGAAACCTTCTTTGACAAGGAAATCATTGATGGTTGGCTAGTGCGAGGATTTAATGAAATGGATCCTAAAATTAAATGGGTTGAAAGAAAGTACTTAGGCCCATGTGTACTTAATAAAATATGAAAATCAAGGAGGATAGATATTTTATGAAGGATTGAAAACAACAAGGACACAACATTGAATAATGCTAGAAAAATTGCAGGACAAGCGAGGGGGTATTCTAAGAGGAGAGAGAGACCCATTTGAAGGAAACACATAGGAGGGGAAGGGAAGACCTTTTCATATTTGGGGGAGCAGACTGAGGAGAGTACGCAAATCAAACCTCTGGAAAAATATTCCAATAGATAGTTTGAAGAGAAGAGAAGAGAAGGGGATTGGTTCTTCATCCCTAGAGGTTGTGGGTTGAGTGATAGTCTCTAGAGCCCTATAACATCTTTAGTTCCCTAGAAGTTGCAGGTTGAGATAGGATTCCTGGAACCCTATAACATCTTCGGTCCTTGGAGGTTGTGGGTTGAGAAAAGAGGTCTCTAGAGCCCTGTAACATCTTGGGTCCCTGGAAACTGTGGGTGAAATGAAATCTCTGAAACCTTGTAATAGCTTGTGTTCCTTGGAGGTTGTGGGTTGAGATAGACACTTTGGAGCCTTTTAACAATGTGGTAGGAGACCATCTTGAAGCTGAAATAGAGAAAGGATTGATCTCAGTTCTTAGTTACTTCCCTTCCTGGTTTAGCGGTTTCTAAACTCCCAAGGAGGGGGTGAAATATTGTAAGTGTATGCGAGAGTGAGGTTGGGGACCTATGTACTCCCTATGAAATAAAGAAAGAGGTAAAAAATTGCGGAGATTGATGCAGGAGGTCCTCTAAAGTCCCTGAGATAGCTAGAAGCTTGTGCATGGTCCAAAAAGCAATAATTTCCCCTTGATACTTTGGAATCTAGCTTAGGGGTGGCAGCTACGAGTAATGGTAGTTATAGTTGTCTATGGTTGGGTGGAGAGTCATAGTCCCAGAATCAGTTTCCCTATAGACTAAAATATAATTATATGTGAATATTTCTTGAATTTAATGGATTGTGTTGCATTGTTGTTACGGTAATATATATGGAAACAAGAGACTGTAATTGTATTGGTGGGTGTATACCTGTGGTGCAATCATGAAGGGATATTCCCTTAATTGTATGTTGAATATTTCTATGTATATGTATGTGTACCTATGTTCTTGTGCTTCCACTTAAAATTAAATATGTTGAATAGGATAAGTATTGGAAACCATAGAGAATATGATGCTTTAGACATTAAAATAGCTCCATAAAAATGATGCCTAAGCTATAGAGAAAAGGTGAATTCTTACTCCGAATAAAATTCTTATTTGTGTCCGAGAATAATACAGTAGAGAATTTTAATGAACTCAACGATCTATTTCATGACCAACCCAAGTTAGAATGAAAAGTAAAATAAGTGGGTCCTAGGACCCTTTTTTTATTAATGTACAATTTATATGGAAGACCGTTTGTTGGCCAGAGTCAGTATGTTCATTTTATACATGGAAGTAATGGCTAATAAGTTGTTGTGCCAACAAGAAAGTAGTGCATGAAGGATAAAGGGAGTTCTCCTAGGGTCAGTCATGTCTGGAGGCCTTACCGCAATGACCTTTAACCCTGAATTTTCAACAACCTCCATTCCTTCCACATGCATTTTGGCGATGAGGACTACAGGTCCTTGAAAAAATAAAAATTCCCTGACAACTCATGAGCATCAATTAGGAATTGCTTGTAGATTTCTTTTAGACTTTCGAATTGTTATCGTGAAGAAAGAGAGGTGGGGGCCTCCAAGAAGCTCACGCTAGGCATCTGGTAGATATTAGATGCAAGAGCACCTATGTTTCCATGTGAGGAATTACCTACTCAAAGGTAGGTAAGGCCCACGAGAAAGGAATCCCTCAATGTAGCTATCACCCAAGCTGGAAAGGCATAAGACTGTGAAACGCTTTAATATGACTCTAACAGAGTGGAGAGATCTTGACAGAGATATAGATGTAAACCAGACCTTTGAGATTGAGCTACGATTGAGAATACCAGCTCTAAGAAGCCTTCGTAGTGGTAGATCTAGCCTCCATTGAAAGTGTAGAGATCACTGCTGAAGCATTGTATGAGGCATAGACAAAATCCCTTGATCGATCCATCGTACAATGATAAGGGAAAAAAAATTGTCAAGGCATAAGGGAGTGAATCCCTAACCTTATAGAAAGGATTGGATAGGCTTATCCCCTTGTATATCAGAACCTAAAATGGGAAGGCTTCCAATTGGATCAGTTGGATTCTCCTCTAATGTCATTAGTTGGAGGAAATTGACGTGAACTATTTGTTCGATCCATTCAACTAGACATATGGCCCAAAGGTCATAGGTCGGAACTACCACCTCGATGGTAATAAAATGAGAGCAGTTTGAACCTTGACTAGTTGTAAGTTGGGTCATGTGCTAAGATAAGGGAGTGTAATTGATACATCGACATGACTAGGCTCGAGGTCGGGGGTCGAGTGATCTAGAGGAAAGCAAGCCATGAGATCTTAGGATGGGCTGACCCCAACTTAATCGGAGGTCAAGATGTGAGATGGAATTGTGAGTAGAGAGACATGTATGTCCCAACCATTTTGATCACCTATTGGTTGGGCGAGCCCATGCTGGACCGTCGTATGGCATCAGGATATAGGCGATCATTGTTCCCTATGGGTAGGAGAGAAAAGGAAGAAAATTGTAATGATCCTTTTTCGGGATTCTCAAGATTCTATTTTAGAGATGGAATATAGAGTAATTTACTAGTTATGTCACCTCTAAAAAGAGGGTGAGCACCAGAGGCTACCTGGCCAGCTGTAGACTCTGCCTATAGAACTTGGAATAATCCCTTTCAGGAATCTCAACAAGGTCTTCAATGAAAACGTTGTATAAGAAAATATGAGCAATAATAACGTATATCGGGGCTAGGATCCCCTCATTTATGCTGTATTTGACCTATATATATAATTTCAGCTGAAACAAATCAGTTTAAGCACATTAAACAGATCTCCCAAAATCAAGACTAGCTAGAAATCAACCAAAGAGAAAGGCTATTGCAACATGAAAACCCCAGCAACTAGAATTTCATAGTTTTTATTGAAACTCAGAGGAGGACAGACAAGGATATGATACTTCAGAGATACAACAGTAAATCAGATTTATATTTGAGCTTATTTCCTCTACAACAGATTACAAAGAGAACTAGGGAAAAATCCCTTCAGAAATTAGAGCTGCAACTAGAAATAAACTGCAGAAATACATAGACAACGTTTTTTTAGATGGTTCAGATGTTTCACATTAAATTTCAGATCTCTGAAATATGTATGGATGAAACATAAGATCTAATACAGATCTATAAACTATATTACTTTAAGAACAAGATCCAATTGGAATTACATCAAAACAGTGCATAATAAGCTGTAGATCTGAATTACAAATTGCGGTGCTGCAAAAAACCAAGAAATTTCTGAAGATAACTTTTATTGCTGAAAGAGATCAGATATATAGATAAATGGATCAGCAACCCAATCCATGGATCACCAATGGAAGGCAAGCCTAACACCAAGAGATCTTCCTCCAATCTGATGGCAAACTGAAATAAGAAAGCCCTCTCACAAAATAATGCAGTATTGAGTAGAAATTGCGCAGAGGGTGAAGCAGACTGAATAAAATAACTGAAATTGCATATCAGATACAAAATATGGATAGAATCTCTCTTTGGAGGCTGAAGAACACACTCCAAAAGAAAAATCCTCTCAAAACAAGCTAGATCTAAGTAGATCTAGAACACCACTTGCTACAAATGATAGCAGCTACAAAACCCTCAATGGGACAGCGCTGCTCATGAAAATAGAGCTTGGTCTCAAACCAGATAGTGGCTCACCTCAGCAAAGAACTCCTCCAATGATCCTCAAGGGAATAGGTGAAACCCCTAAACATGAATTCCAATCACAATCCCATACTAAACAGCAGAGAATAGTATTTGTCTAAGCAGACAAATACTTCAGAAATATGATCTATCAACAACCTCTTCATGTGTCTTCTCCTCCTTTTTATAAAATGAGAAATCTCTTGCAAAACCTAAACCCCTTTGATGAGTTAGCCCTCTTCACGTTAGAGGCTCCCTTCTATAACTGTGAATCCCCTTTTGGAGATGCAATGAACCTAGACAGCGCAGTTGATTTCGTCAAGGTGGACCCAATCTTTGGCTCAAACCTCTTTCACACCTGCAAGTGATTATTTACATAGCCCTGATTTTTCTTTGTTCACATGGGAATTGATTTATTTATACTTTTTAGGAGTTTTACATGTCCTCCTTTATTCATTTATTCATAAAACATAAAATAAATCAAAATTGAATGTTTCCTCTTAGCTAAGGCTAAGTAGGAACATTGCAGTCCTCCCCTCCAAAATGTTGCTTGTCCTCAAGCAGCTGACAGGGTAAGAGCTATAGCTCTTCTCCTTCTCCATTGATGGCACCATCAAGAATCAAGCTCTCATCATGGATTAAGTGCTCACCAAGGAAATACATCAGAAACTGCTCCTCCAATGCTAACATGATAGGTGCATAGTCTACCCCTTCAGGAGTGTAAAACTGAACAGAAATATACATGGGTGAAGCAATGTCACATCTGAAACATGTATCATGAAGTACAAGATAAATTTCCATCCCATGTGGTACATATACACTGCCTACATTTTGTCCATACAAACCCATGAACAATACCAATATGTCATCTATGTATGGAAGCAAAATCACATATAGGCAAACTGAAATTTTCACTTGAAGAGGTGGGTCACAATCCCACATAAGGTACCAGCGCAGTGCACTCCTTGTTTTGAGTATATTTGAGTGTGATAGGTGGTACCCCCACCAAATATTTGCTGCATGGGTCACTTTTACATGGCTAAAAGTGAAGCCCTCATTAGGTGCCTTTGGGAAGCACCCATCATGATAAATAATCTCCCTTTGCACCTCAAGGGAGTGGCTAGCTTCGAAATTTTTATTGGCCTCATCATTGTCATGAGATCTGCATGTAATATTACTCCTTGTAGGAGCCATGGCCTACATACATATGGTAAGACAGTGTGACAAATCAGAAAAATAAACTTGCTCCACAAGATCAGATTCCTTACCATACAAGCCTCCCATACACATAGGGTTAGGCATGGGCTTGTCTCCTCTTTTAAGAGAAGAAAGAGATGGTTGAAATGTCTCCTGAATAGGATCCCTTGGCTGCCCCATCTCCACATAACTATTGCACTCTTTTAAGTGTTGATGTAGTTCCTCCCAATCATAATGTTGATGTAGTTTTTCCTCCATACCCTCCCAATCAAAACTCTTCAAGATTAGGGAGTAGATTTTTGTTGAATGCATGTAGCTGGAAAGGAACTTTTTGTGTGCTCTTTGTAGTATCTCTTTCTTAAGCTTTGAGGCTTGAGACAATATTACTTTACCAATATGATAGATGACCCCTTCATGGAACAAATAGACTCCTCCTTGCTTCAGGCCATCTAAGATCATCCCGGTGTGCAGATCTTTGGAGTACTCCACAAGGAGTTGAGACCTCCAATATGGATGTACACTTCGTAACAAAGACATCATTGTTGATGCATCTATTGTGGTGCTTGCCTTGTTTCTGCTTGTTTCTTTAGCACTATGCATGCCAAAATTGTGTGTGGGAAGGCTGATCCTCCCCTTTGCTTCTTCCCACAGCACTGTGACTCTTTCTTCCATTGTTTCAGAACTTGGTGAGGCTTGCCCCACAGAATCTAATGTCACCCCAAGTGGCTTTCCATGATGTAAAAATGTTCCTTGCAGCATTCTCATAAACATGATAGAAGGAACTATGATTTCCTTGCCTCCACTGCACAATTCCATCTTTGTTGTGTGGGTGGAAACATCAAGTGAAGGGTAGGTGTGCATGCCTTGAATGGTTTGTTGTTTCCCACTCTTCAAATCCACCCATTCCATCTGCAAGGCCTTCAATTCAGTGGTGAATTTTCCCAAAGTAATCAACCACTGGACACCTAATATGATGTTGGTGGCTGGTATATCCACTACAAATAAATGGTCCTCCAAAGTGTAGGTCCCCATAGTCACAGTAAGTGATGGAACATATTGCATTCACTGCATAGTTCTATCTCCCGAAACCAAAATAGAGAACCCATCAAAAGTATCAGTAGGGATCCCTCTCCTCTGCACAAAGTGAGCATCAATAAAGTTGTGGGTTGCCCCACTATCAATCAGAATAGATACTCTTTGGTTCATAACTAATCCTTGCACTCTAAGATTCAAATACTTGGGCATTCCTCTCAAAGAAGCTAGAGTCCCACTAGTTGGAGCAAATTCTCCTTCTTCTTCTTTGGATAATGATGGATCCTCCTCCTCATCATCACCAGCATTGTGACCTCTCCTAGTTCCATCGTTTCCCTCTTCCTCCTCACAATCAGAGAAGACTTCAATATAGTGTGCTCTTCCAGCAGCACATCTATGTCCCGGTACCCATGGCTCTTGACAAGTGAAACATAATTTATTCTTCCTAAACTCCCTCTGGAGATCATTTTCAAGAAGCTTCTTCAGTGAGCTCTCCTTGGGTGGAGCAGCCTTCCCCTCCTTTCCCTTGGAAGAGTGAGTGGTTTTTCTTGGGAAGGTTGCCTTTGCCCTTGGCAAGGCATCTTGGAGATCTCTAGTTCTTTCAATGGCATCATGCAGAGTGATGGGCTTGTAGACTTAACCAACCCATTAAAATGTTCTTCCAGGCCATCAATGAACATATAGACTCTCCTTGCTACTGAAAGATCAGGAACCATTACAGACAACCTCAGGAATTCAGAGATATAGGCCTCAGCATCTCCTGTGTGTTTAAGCTTTGCCAAGATTATGAAAGGGGCCTCCGGATCTTTCTAATCAAATCTCTCCACTAGTCTCCTAGTGAAATCAACATAAGTGGACACATTTTTGTGCCCCAATGTAGAAAGTCCATGAAACCACCAATTGTGGGCTTCTCCCTCAAAATGCAGCGCAACAATCTTGATGGCTTCTGCTTCAGGCACTTTATTCAGCTGGAAATAGATGTCCAACTTCTCCACCCATGCTTTAGCAGAACAAGAGGGTGATTCATCGAACTTAGGCGAGAAGAACTTGCCCATGGTGTGGTGCCTCCAATGAAGGAAACCTCCATCTCTATACTGCTGCCATGGCCTCCTCCGGTCCTTGAGATGGAAAAATTCTTGAAAGCTCAAGTTATCCTTGAACCTTTGACTTTTTGAGTCATATTCTACAAAGTAGCCTTCCAAAGAGGTTGGCTCTTGCAGCCCTTCATTCTCTACAACCAAGAAGGTAGGCATTGTAGAGCATTGTGAGATTTTTGGAACTTGTGGCAAGCTCACAGGTTCACCAATCCCAAACTGAGACATCTCTGAACTTTCTCCTTGATGGAATCTCCCAAGGGACTCCCTCATTCAATATATCCTCATCTCCTTTATTTCCTTGCACAGATCTTGCATAACTTCCAAGAGAGTTTTTTCAAACTCCTCTGCCTCCTTATCTTTATCATTCACCAATTCAGGGGCTTTCCCCTTGTCTTGACCCTTGTCAAGGTCAACAGTAGTATAGTCATAATTTCTATGACTTCTATTCTGGAATCTACTCTCCCTCTTAGAAAGAGGATCTTCATCTTCAGAATGCACATGACTGGTTCTCCAATGCTAGCACAGGCTATGCCAAGAGTGGAGCTCTGATACCACTGTAATGATACTTTTTCGGAATTCTCAAGATTCTATTTTAGAGATGGAATACAGAGGAATTTACTGGTTATGTCACCTCTAAAAATAGGGTGAGTGCCAGAGGCTACCTGGCCAACTATAGACTCTGCCTATAGAACTTGGAATAATCCCTTTCAGGAATCTCAACAAGGTCTTCAATGAAAACGTTGTATAAGAAAATATGTCAAGAATAACATAGATTAGGGATGAGATCCCCTCATTTATGCTTTATTTGACTTATATATAGAATTTCAGCTGAAAAAAATTAGTTTAAGCACATTAAACAGATCTCCCAAAATCAAGACTAGCTTAGAAATCATCCAAAGAGAGAGGCTGCTGCAACATGAAAACTCCAACAAATAGAATTGCGCAGTTTTGACTAAGACCGTGAGGATAGTCTATGTCCCGTGTTTTGATAGTTTGGCAAATCAAAATACAAGGCAACATCAGAACCAATCTTTAGAGTTTCAGGATCTAGTCCTCCTGTTCTCAAAGAGGTATCTCTCAAATGTTTGTTTTGCAAAGGTTTATCTTGTGTGCTTGGAAAATGGGTTTTAGACTAGTTATTAAGTGTAGGTGTTTGTTTGTTTGTTTGGTTGGGTTGTCATAGTAGAAAATGAAAGATCTAGGAAAGATATATAGAATGGAGAAACATCTGGTTCATTGGGCAATGGAGTCAAAAAGAGGTCATAACATACTCATCAATGGATATGGGATATCAGAGGGAAAATCTAACTTGGCCACAGGATCCTTTGGTTTTTGGAATGAGATGGACATTAATGATTTGGAAAGAGAAAATTGATTCTCAACGAAGGGAACTTGAAAACATAACTTGAACAATAAAGAAATATTTGATAGACATGGCTAACCATAAATTCTACAAACATTATTTAAGCAAATAATGACTTCAAGACAACTTTCAAAATGAAATCTAAGATTCGGGGAACACCCTATTTCCTCAAAGATTTTATTTCAAATGACTTAGAAAACATAAAATATTCACTGATAATTACAATCATAGAAGAGGGAACACCTAAATACATCTATGATCACAATTATAAAGACCTTTAAGCCAACTGTTCAAGCAAGGACAAGGGGCAAGATCAGAACAGACCTCCTTGACTTACTGTAAACAAAGAAACTTCAAAGGGAGACTTCAATAACAGTCTTTAAGTGGTAGCAGACAAGCAGGGAGAACCATAAATCATGCTGAAACCAACTGTTCGAACTATTAAGGAAATAAACAAGCATGAGGACTAAAGAGAGAGATTAAAGACTCTAAAATACCTCAGCAGAAGAAAACATGAAACAGTGAAGGATGAATAGGTCTAAGGTGCTTCCAGGAGTCATTTCTTAGCCTAAAAATTTCAACCTACTATAGTAAGAAATTATGGAACAGAATGAAAACAGGAGAAAACATTAAACAGTTCAGAATACTTCACCAACAGCCAAGCTCATGGATCCAATGATAGAGCCTTCTCAATCACAAGCATGCAACAACATCATCAGGGCTTCCAAGACTTCAATTTGTTCTTCAACTTCAACAGACTATGTATTTATTTCAGAGAGTTTCAGTATTACAACTGGTGATAAAACAACAACCAACCAACCAACCCCTCACTCATCTTCTACAGAAGTATATGTAGAAGAATGAGGAGGTGAGATCTGATAAAATATCTCTAATTACAATTAATACAGACTTAATGGCTTCTTGGCCTTTGGGGGGCTCAATGAAGAAACTTACATGGGTGTACTCTGTATTAAATGTTTTACATAAAGATTTAAGCTCGGTGGGAGCTTTTGTTGACCTTTGAGGCTCTGTGTGACGTCGAAGTAACTCTGCAGATGTTTTGTCATTAAGTTCCTTGGCAGAATTTACTCTTTGGCTGCGTTTTGAAACAAATATCTGATCCTGATCAATAAATTCGGCTTCTGATTGAATACTTTGAGGCACAGGTGGCATTTCAACAGCTGGGAGGAATAAATCTGCCTTAATGTGGCGGTGGAGGCTTTCCTGTTTGATAAAACACTTAAAATTCTCTTCAACTGTGTTTTAATCGGGGATTAGGATTTTGATAAACATTCTTAGCCATGATCCCTGCAAAATCTGTCTTTAATCCTCTGTTATGATAAATTTTGGTCTTCATCACTGATACTCTCTGACTGTGCCTGATCCATGGTTTTTGCCGGTGTGCAGGGCTCGCACAAGGACGATATGGCATCAATGCCTGAGGAAACACTTCCTCCTTTGAAAATTTCCTGAGTTATGGCGGAAAAACCATAAAAACCCTGCACAATACAAAAACTCTTAGAAAATCCATGCATTTATAGGTTTATTGCTGCAGAGGATGTGTGGGGGAAGCATGGCCGTTGGATGACATCATCCAACGGTCAGGATTGATCGGGAGAAATCATAGAGAGGCGGAAGAATTATTTAAATCAGAGTCGTCGATCATGCAGAGATCGACGATCGGGAGCGGAAACGGAAAGTCAAAGCGGAAGACGTTGATTGGGTGATCGAATCAGTGCGATGAAATGTGGGCCGTCGATCTACAGATCAGATCAATGACAGAGATGCTCCAATGATCACGCCGTAGCCCGGTTAACTGTCGGGCATCTTCGGTGAGCGATAACCATCAGATGGGCGGCCTCAGATCGGGCGGCACGCATCAATATCACGTCGGGTCTACGTCCAAATGTTAACGCGCGATGGATGGAGGTTTTATGAACAGTGCCCATGACACGTGTCTGCAAGCATATGGAATCGCTGTCGATCGGGAAAAAACCGTCGTCGCCTAAAGGCGGTGCGATGAATACCACGCGGTTTTCGGAATGGTGAGTGGAATGCGGGGACCACTGAGGAGACAGAATCCACACCGTCCGATCATCAGATCAGATTGATGGTGCGAAATGACTGAAAATTGGACCGACGGAAAAATCATAAAATAATATAAGGCCGACGGTTTTTAATATATAACCAAACGTTTTAGACTTTAGTCGAAAAATATTTTATTTGAAGCGAATAGGCGCCCGTCTGTGAGGCCACGGGTTATATGGGAGAACATATGACCAGGGTTTAAAAGAGGAGGGGCTTAATCGCAATTGGGCAATGCGATAAGCGCTTAGAAGACTAGCGCTCTGGTTTTTCAATATTTTTCAAAGGAATTTGAGAGTTTCGATAAGGCTAAGAGGGAGTCTTAAAACCTTATCAAGGGATTTTGAAGAAGGGGAAACTGAGGTTAGTTTTGGAAGAGGGGAGAAAGGGAAATGGTGCTTGCAGCAGTATTCTTTCTTGGGAAACAGCAGGATTTTTGAATGGGGAAATAGTCACAGTAGTGAAGATTGGGACAGAGGCAGGAGGCCTTCAAGAGTCTTCAAGAGCCAACACTTTTTAGTCATAAAATTTGTTCCTTAAAGGCTCCAAAGAGTTTTTAGCCAGCATTTGGTATATCAAATTTTATAGCTGGCTAACAGTGGCTACACTTGGGTATGATGCCTTCTTGAAGGCATCAAGAACTTTCAGATTTGGATTCTCTAGGAGGCTGACCTGTGCCTCATCCATTGGGCTTCCTTCCTTTCTGTAGATGATCTTCTTTGTTCTGGAAACAAATTAGCAGTCACAATCAATGGATATTCATCAATACAGGCTTTCTACCTACCCAATCCTACTAATCTAACATTTTTTTCTTCTTTAGAGTGCACTTGGATTGGCAAAATCTTTCACAAAATTTTATTCTTTTGAAAGCATAAAACTAATCTAATTCTACTCCTTATTTCTCCCTGAACTCAGATTAAACAGTTGAGTTCAGATGCTTCTCTACCTAATCTACTATCTTTTGGGATTAAACTATCCAACAGAATTTATTCTCTAATTTCTACAACAGAAATTTTAAAAGCATTCAAGTCAAGATTAAGCTATTTGACTTGATGTTGATCTATGGCATAAGAACAACTACACATAGACATTATTTTGCACAAAATTTAAAACAAAATGGAAGGCTCATGATATGAAAGTTCAAAGTATTGCCTTCTCTTTTTACAGCTCTGTTTTGACCTTTATTTGAGTTGTAGCTTCTTCGTTCTCTAGTGGTTCAGATTTTGAGCTAATTAGAACCAGATTTACATCTTTTTTGACTCAGAAAATGAAGCAAATTTGAGTCATCTCTCTTTGGAAACTTAGGTTCAGATTTTGATCATGTTTGAACCTTTAATTTCTATCCTATACTATCTACTGATAAGCCAAAATTAAACAGTTTGGCAAATTGAATTCACTATCCTATCAGCAGTAAATTGAAAACTAATTAGTAAGGATTAGGCTGTTTGACTAACTAGAAGTGTATTTTGCAGGAGTGGCATTTAAGCTTGCACACTTTCAGAATTTATTTCTCTTTTTTGGTATGGGGCTATACCTTTCTTGTTTTAAAATCTACCCTCTTTTCTATTTTCTATTGTTTTTAGATTTTTCTTTTTCTTACAAGACAAAAATCAACAACTAACTAAATGCTCAAAGCTGAGATTTATGGCTTTCCTATCTAACCTAATCTAATATTGGAGTATTTACATGTTTAGCTGATGAAATCTCTTTTCCAGTACAACCAATCCAGCAAATGATTCCATGATTGGTCCTTCTTCATCACCTTGGGCAAGTTGGTCAAACAGGGCCACTCCCATTCCTTTTGTTCTTTAGCAGCAATGCTAAATAATCTTCTTGCTTTTGGTAATACACTACTCCTAATGACCTTGATCCCTTCTTCAAATGCCTTCAAAAAGTCAGCATAGGGATCTTGAAATAATTCCTGGTGAAGAGTATTTGGAAGACATGTTTCAACCAGGATCATCTCTTGTTTCTCCATTAGATCAAGGCAAATATTCTCTTGAGAAAGAAAAAATTCTTCATCTTCATGGTCATTTGAACTGGAGCACTCATCATATATTGCAGCGTTGTCCTCTGGTAGTCTTGGTATGCTCTGATTTAGTGGACTATGCTCTGTGAAGAGATCATCATGTTTTTGAGAAGGGGTATCTCTTATTACCTCAACCCTTTCAGGAGGAGGTTCCTTATATGCATCATGTTCAAGAAATTCCTCTTTCTTCTCAACCCCAACATCACAACTAATAGATTGTTGATTCCCAATTATGTGAAAACTATTTCTGATGAATTGGACTGGCTGAATGCTGCTTTCAAGTTGATTATAATGAAATTCATGACACCAATCAACTTTTGGTTGCCCTGCATGATTAGTTTCTGTTTTGAGCTCATCATCATCATCAGATTGATCAGAAGTTGAAAAATCATTAGTCTAAAAAATTTCACCAATCAAGTATACATTGTTCTTTTAAAGGATCTACAAGTTTATTTTCTGTTTTAAGACAACAAGGTTTAGTAGGTAAATGAGCGGAAGTATTTTGTTCTAATAAAGAATTGAGGGTTGGCTATCTGATCAATTTCTTCCTCTGCAAAAAGAGAAGGAATGTTCTCTTTTCTTTGGACAGAAGAACAACAGTCCTCTCCCTCCTGTGTTAACTGGTTTTGAGGCTGGACGTCTTCTTGAGCCTCTTCTAGGGAATGATTATTTGTGTTTGCAAGAGAATTTTGAGGATTTTCTTCCTTTTCCTGATATATCTCAATTTCGAACAACTCCTCATGATTTTCGTGGCAGTGACTTTGACTATAAGGTTCATGAGTTGTTTCAAGCATATTATCAAGATGCCATTGTTTTTTAATAATCTGAAAAGAGTCATAACATAAAGGTAGATATTCTGGTTGTGTTGTCTCTTCTCCTATTTCAGATTTTGTTGGTTCAAAATGGCTTATGTTTTCCTCAAGGCAGTGCTTACTATAAGTTTTTGCAATTTGGTTATTAAGTTATCTTAATAGCATTGTACAAGATATAGGTAGGCAATCAGGATTTTCCTGACAACCTTCTTCATTGCTTTCTTTATAATCTTCTTCAACACACATATCTTGTAATTTTTAGGTTTGTTCTTGATTTGAAAGGAGCATGGGCTGCTCTAGATCATCAATATTCAAATTAGCCTCATACCTTTCAAATTTTTTCCCAAGCATGTACATCATTTTCTCCATCATGACCAGCAATTTTTCTTTATTGTTTTCTCTATAGTCTTTCTCACCTTCTTCTATAAAGTCTTGATCATCATCTATATATTGCTCATTGTCTAGGTCTTGTAATGGTTGAGTTTCTGTTTGAGGTCACTGTATCTTTCTAACCAGTTCAGAGTCCTTTACCAGTGGAGTTATTAGGTCTTTTGGGATTGTGGAGTCGCCAGGTGGAAGATTTTGAAATTTTTTGTCCACCAACAGCATGATTGGGTTTTCTCAATGCATTCCCAAGAGAGTCTATAAGGACTAATGAAGTAATAGGCCTACTGGGGGCCAGTGGAGTCACCAGGTGGAAAATTTTTAGCTTTTGTGAAGGTAAAATATTTTATGGTTCCACCACCATGTTTATTATGAAGCCAAACTGAAATATTTTTGGGTTTTTCTGAGTTTCTATGGTTGTTTGAAAGACTAATGAGTCTATAAGAGCTTGCTAGGCAACTATGAACTCAGTGGTCCCACCGTGATCACCATTATGTTGGTGGCGATGAGGTGGCTGATAATCACTGGATAGTATTTGTAAATAAGGGATTTCTGGAGTCCTTAATGGGTACTTAGATTGATACTGACTCAGAAGGTCCCACCGTGATCGCCATTATGTTGGTGTCCTGTGTTTTGATAGTTTGGAAAATCAAAAGACAAGGCAACATCAGAACCAATCTTTAGAGTTCCAGGATCTAGTCCTCCTGTTCTCAGAGAGGGATCTCTCAAATGTTTTTTTTGCAAAGGTTTATCTTGTGTGCTTGGAAAATGGATTTTAGACTAGTTATTAAGTGCAGGTGTTTGTTTGTTTGTTTGGTTGGGTTGTCATAGCAGAAAATGAAAGATCTAGGAAAGATATACAGAATGGAGAAACATCTGGTTCATTGGGCAATGGAGTCAAAAAAAGGTCATAACATACTCATCAATGGATATGGGATATCAGAGGGAAAATCTAACTTGGCCACAGGATCCTTTGGTTTTGGAATGAGATGGACATCAATGATTTGGAAAGAGAAGTTTAATTCTCAACGAAGGGAAACTTGAAAAAAAAACTTGAACAATAAAGAAATATTTAATAGACAGGGCTAACCATAAATTCTACAAACATTCTTTAAGCAAATAATGACTTCAAGACAACTTTCAAAATGAAATCTAAGATTCGGGGAACAACCTATTTCCTCAAAGATTTTATTTTAAACGACATAGAAAACATAAAAGAGTCACTGATAATTGCAGTCATAGAAGAGGGAAAACCTAATACATCTATGATTATAACTATAAAAGACCTTCAAAACAACTGTTCAAGAAATGACAAAGGGCAAGATCGAAACAGACCTCTTTTACTAACTTAAAACAATGGTACTTCAAAGGGAGACTTCAATAAGAGATTTCAAGTGATAGCAAGCAAGCAGGGAGAACCATAAATCATGTTGAAATAAACTATTTGAGCTATTATAGAAATAAACAAACATGAGGACTAAAGAGAGAGATTGAAGACTCTAAAATACCTCAACAGAATAAAACATAAAATAGTGAAGGATGAACAGGTCTAAGGTGCTTCCAGGAGTCATTTCTTAGCCTAATACTTTCTATCCTACTGTAGTAAGAATTTATGTAACATAATGAAAACAGGGGAAAAACATTAAACAATTCAGAATACTTCACCAACAGCCAAGCTCATGGATCCAATGATAGAGCCTTCTCAATCACAAGCATGCAACAACATCATCAGGGCTTCCAAGACTTCAATTTTTTCTTCAACTTCAATAGACTATGTATTATTTAAAAGAGTTCCAATATTACAACTAGTGATCAACTAACAACCAACCCTTCGCTCATCTTCTTTAGAAGTATATATAAAAGAATGAGGAGGTGAGATCTAATAAAATATCAAAAACTAATTAATACATACTTAAATGGCTACTTGGCCTTTGGGGGCTCAATGAAGCAACTTACATAGGTGTCCTCTGTATAAAATCATTTACATTAACTATTAGGTTTGCTGGAAAGAATTTGTTGAATTCAAGGCTTCTCATCATCCTTGACATAACTTCTGCTGACATCTATAATAAGTTCCTTTGTTTGAAATAACTGTCAAGTTGTGTTGATGCTAAATATCTCCTGGTCTGGTAATAACTTCGACCTCCATTGATTGCTTTGACGCTGTAGGTGGCTCTGCGGTGGCTGGAAGTTTTAATTAGCTCTTGTGGTGACGGCGAAGGTCTCTTTTCTGATAAAAAATTCATGATTTTATTTTAAACTGTGGTTTAGGCATCTGATAATCTATTTTTAGCCGTAATCTCCATAAATTTGTCTTCAATTTTTCTATCCTGATAAATTTTATCTTTGGCACTAATACTTCTGTGACTGTGCTTGATTCATGGTGTTCTTGTGAATGTGTAGGGCTGCGTAGGGGAGATATGGCATCAATGCCTCAAGAATCATCAATGAAACATGAATTTCAAACCCTGTGATAGATTTTCTTTGGTCAATCGAAGGTAGGAGTATCGTCACCCTTTGCCTTTGATTTTTCTTCGAGCATAGCGGGAAAATCACTTAACCCTGCAAAATACGAACAAATATTATAAAATCCATGCATATATAGGTTTACTGCTGCAGAAGGCATGTGGAGGAAGCATGGTCGTTGGATGGCATCATCCAACGGTCGAGGATGATCGGGAGAAATCAAAGAGAAGGCGGAAGAATCTTTTAAATCAGAGCCGTCGATCGCGCAGAGATCGACGGTCGGGGGTGGAGGCGAAAAGTCAAAACGGGGAATCAGGGCGATAAAATGTGGACCGTCAATCTACAGATCATATCGACGGCGAAGATGCTTGAATGACCGCGCCGTAGCCTGGTTAACTATCGGGCATCTCCGGTGAGCGATAGCCATCGGATGGGCGGCCTCAGATCGGACGGCGCGCATCAATATCGCGCGGGGTCCACATATGAACTTTAACGCGCGATGGACGGTGGTTTTATGAACAGTACGCAGGACACACGTCGACCAGCATATGGAATCGCTACTGATCGAGAGAAAACCGCCCTCGCCCAAAGGCAGTGCGATGAATACTGCGCGGTTTTTGGAATGGTGAGTGGTTGGCGGGACCACTGGGCTGATGGACTCCGCGCCATCGATCTGCAGATCAGATCGACAGCGGAGAATTATTTACAAGTCGGACTGGCGGAAGATTTTAGAAAATAATAAATCCGACATTTTTAAAATAAAACTAAGGTTTTGAACATTGGGCGGAGATAATTAATTAAAAAACGGATAAGCGCCCGGAAGGTTAGCGCTCAGTTCTAACACCAAGACGCATGGAGGGGAAAAGCTAAAGACTTAGCCTGAGGGGGCTTAAGTCCATAATACATATAAAATATGCATTTTAATGGATTTTGAATGATTTTCAAGGGAAATTTAGGGTTCCGATATAGTTTAAAAATGAGTCTTAAACTATGTAAATAGGATTTTCACGAAAGGGAGAAAAGGAATCATGAAAATAGAAGAGTTTTATGGAGAAAGAGCGGAACAAATGAAGGTAAGTTTTGGAAGAAGGGAAAAGGGAAAAGGTGCTTGTAGCAGTATTCTGGCTTGGAAATCAGCAGGATTTCTAAGTGTAAAATGGGAACAATAGTGAGGTTTTGGACAGAGGAGAGGCATGAGGCCTTCAAGAGTCTTCAAGAGCCAACACTTTTTTATCAATAAAATTTGTTCCTTGAAGGCTCAAGAGTCAACAATTCTTAGCCACATTTTTCTATAACAAATTTTATAGGTGGCTAACACAGGTATCTGAGCATGACTGCGAAAGGATCGTGACTTGTCGAGATAGGAGTGAGAGGCCACCACCACTACAGCAACGACGACAGTGTTGGACTCCAAGTAGGTCGATATACCGTGTCCTCTTTTCATTCAATAATTAGGAATCAACACTATAGCGTGTCTCTCTTTTTCTAGACCCACTCTAGGGCTAGAGGGATCGTCTCTGTCTGCAGAGAGGATTTACCTTCATAACAGTCATCATTCAGCTCATTCTTACATGTCGTGCCATAATTAGGTCATAGGCTCAAAATTTCACCATCAAATTCATATTTTTAAAGAGTAGTAATAATCAAAGGTCTTCAACAATTCAAGTTCCAAACTATCATTTCCAACTAAGTGGTTTTGTGTTTACCATATTTGTCTCTCAGTTGTGCTTGGAAAGCTCATTTCCCTCTCCTAGGGTTTTGAGGGTATTTTTCTTGGTTTCATGACTTCCATGGTTAAATAATCAACAAGAATTATATCTTGATGCTCTTACACCTTCCCCTATCCTTAATATACCTTCCTAAAAACTTCCCATCACTCCTATCCCTCAAAATAATCATGTTTCCACAAGCCCTAGCCTATTGCTACAAGTGGTTTTTTGCACTTTTGGAGTAACCTTGGGAAAATCCATTTTTATCCTAACTATAATGTCCAAATGACTTTCTTGATGAGTAAAATTATGACTAGACAGAGATATATTTCCAATGAGCTATCTTGAGCTCCATTTGGAGTTGAGGAATGCCTCCAAAAGTTGCTTGCAACAGCACACTGAATTTTTGCACCCTCATTCTGCACTTTTTGACCAGTCTTGGGTGAATCAATTTTTGATAGGTCTGATAAACAAAATTTTGCAAAATAAAGGACTATTTAGAAAGTAAACAACATAACTTTCCAACGAGATATCATGGGCCCAATTTGGACACCAGTAAGGCCTCCAAAACTGGTCTGTACAAAGGCGTTGTGCAAATGCACAGTTGAGGGCGCAAATGCACAATTGAGGGCGCAAATGCTCTGTTGAGGACGCAAATGCTTAACAGAGGGAAAAAATGACCAAGACATCCTAGAAACGTGTTTAAGTGTCAAAAAAATTGTCTTCAAAGCTCCATCAAGCCACACATCGACCTCCAACTAAAACAGTGAGAGCTCATGCCGTTTAAAACCATTTTCATAAAGTTTATGTGTTGAAAGTGTTGTCAAATTTGAGGTTTAAATTTGGTGTTTAAATTGGTTAAAATCCCTAAGATCCCATTACACTTGTTAAAACTCCCAAATTTCACTCCCTTACCCTCTGCATCCTTCCTACAATTACAAATACCTATTCCCAAAACCCCTATCTTTCAAAATCCCCTTTTCCTATACCTTTCTCCCAAAACCCTAAGCCCTAGGTATTACATCTACCTAGGCTCCATCTCCACAAATTCCCATCCTCAATATCATTGCATTACTACTCCCTATACCCTCCCCCAATTTCATACATCCCTAGCAGCATGTCCCTCATTTTCCCTTTCCTATTCCCCATTTCTAAAAACATATTTCACACCATCCACTTCCCTAGGGTTTTGATTAAAACAACATGGCAGAAGAGGAAGAGAAAAAATCATACAATGAGGAAGAAGAAAGAGAATATAGGAGGCCACACAAAGGAGGGAGGATCCTCATACTTGAACCTACAAACACCAAACAACTAATGGCCTCACCCATGGCAGTCACTTGTTTCAAACATGTGAGTTTCTTTTATTTATGTGAATTGGTCCAAAACTACAAACCCTAATCAAGTAGAAAGAGAAGGGTAAGTTGGATTTCCTCATTGATGCATAAATGATAGCATATCATACCATATCAGGTCTCCATGAAGTAATTCTGAAGCAATTTTGAGGAAATTTGAAGAAAATTTGGGAAATTTTGGAAAACTCTTCGAAGGCACATTTTCCAGAAATGTCCTATTTGGTCACCTTTTTGCAGAACAGATTGTGGAAAAAAAAATGAATTTTTGGAAACTGGAGGAGGTTTTTTGTTCCTAAGCTATCAAATTACAAAAACATATCTCACCTTTTACACGAGTATTATAGAATGAGAGATCCATTCACATCTTCACAACCTATTTTTCTGCATGTGAAAAATACTCTTTGAGACACCTTTTTCAAAGAATATTGTTGCAAAATTAAAATGAATGTTGGAAAACTGGAGGAGGTTTATGTTAAAAAACATGCCAAATAAAAAAAACCTCTCTCGGTTTTGAAAAAAACCTCATGGTTAGTGAGATATTGCTCCATCTCGGAGGCCAAGTTTTCTAGAAAATTCAAAATTTTTACACAGTTTGATTGTCATTTGCGCAACACCCTAGGTGCTACGCAAATGTTTGGGGAACTTTTTGAGGGAAATAGGACCACCATTGGATTCCTAAGGAAAAATTAATTCCAGAAAATCATGTTTCCAGCCTTGGTTTGTAGTTTTTATAGGTGAAAAGCTAAAAAAACCCACATAAAAATGACCTTTCTGCCCCTGTTTTCACCTAGGCGCCACGCAAATACCAGTCTTGGGAGAATGAATTTTTGAAGGGGCAAAATGACCTTCATTTTTGAAACTTAAGGAATATTCAGAAAGAGGACAGGTAAGGCTTTCCAACAAGCCATATTAGGCCTGACTTGGACACATGTAGGTCAGTCAAAAGTGGCCTTGAACATTGGAGGGCGCAAATGACACTACCAGGGCGAAAATGCACAGTGGAGAGTGCAAATGACCAATTTGCTGATTTTTTTGGAGTTTCTCTAAAATTTTGAATCTTCTTCAAGAAATCATGTTTCTAATTATGTAATTAATGATGGTAAATGTAATTATGCTTGGGATTAGTTACCTAGGGGTAGAGTCATTGGGTAAAAGTTATCATTGAGTCAAAATGAATTAGTTTGAGTGTAATTAGGAATGAATCACTTGGACCATCCTATAATCCAGGTTTCAGTTCAGTATTTTGTGGATCTCTTACTCACCTCATGGATTACACCCCTGAGGATGAGTGAATGTGGTCTTGATGTCTATTTAGTCTCTTTCTTAACTCTTAGCAAGGGTTGGATTTAGTTTTTATGTTTGCTTATTGATCAAGGAACTATTGAACTCAGTTTGGCCAGCAACTAAAGAGGAGTTGCAACTTTTTTTTGGGATACCTGTGGTATGATGTTGATCATTGACTTTTCTTCTGTTTCGTATGTTAGAATTTATTTTATTCATGTTCAATTCATATCTATGGTATGATCTCTTTCAAGTTTGATAAGCAGAGAACATGTTTTCTCATGCTATGTATTGGGGAATTGATCATAGTTTGTCCATATTCCTTTGTCTAGGAAGAATACATCTCCCATCCTCTTCCTAGCTTCTCATCAGTCCTAAAAAAAATCTCATCACAATCATCTTTAAGTGATAAGCCTTATACCTACTTTTACCCATTGATCCCTGCAACCATATCTCATTTTCCCTGACCTAGCTCCCTTGACCTAATTTCTTCATCCAGTGATAACCCAACCAAATAAATTCAGAACAACCCCTGCACTCAATATCTAGCCTAAAAACCTTAATTCCTCCAGCCTCATGGCTGTGACCTGTTGGAGAGTACTGTCTCCGACTTGATAGGGCTAGCTATCAAGTCAAAAGATTGGTTTGTGGTTACCTCTATTGGGGTTCCTTCCTCAGACTTGGGAATCTGGTGGAGTGCTAACATTATGGCGTCGTTGACGGGGAAAAAAATATTAGAACCTTCCCTAGGAAAGAATGAGAAAGTTTAGATCTGACTTTTTATGGTGAACAACGATCAGGCACAAGAAGGTTGTGCATCATTCACCTGGCGACTCTAGTGTCGAAGAAACCCAAGGTTCAGACTTCTCGTGGTGACTCCACTCTTCAAGAACCAGTAGCCTGAATAACTTCTTGGTGACTTCATTCTTATCAAAATAAATTCAATCTCTCGAAGGTATGCTCCCATGAGTCAAGATCACATACCAAGTTTTTCGAATCGCATACCTCGAGTTGATTGGATGACATATCTTCCGAAGTTCAAAGATTTGAAAGGTAATGATGTTGTTTTTCATCTGGTGAGATTTCACATCCATTTGCGTAGATTAAAGATTGATTTTCTTGAAGATTGATTGATGAAGATATTCATGGCCACTCTGGAAGGTGAAGCCCGATCTTGGTATGAAATTTTGTCGCCTGCTTGTATTTTTTGTTTAAAGGATTTTCATACCATGTTCTTTAAAAGGTATAAAGAATCTTGTCCATCCCTAATATTAGTTCAGAACAGTTGTAAACATGTTGATAGTTTTATTGAAAACCTTGAGAAATTTTGTGAAGATAATGAATTCATGGTCGATGAGATCACGGAAGCCCTGTATTAAAATCCATTTCAGCAACATAAATAAAACTTAGAGGATACTTATCAAGATAATCAAGAAAGTTTGCAGCAGGCTTAAGATATTTGCACAGCTGAAAATGATGGAAGATAAGGTCTTATTTTAGATTTTCTTGCAGCAGAAGATGGTATGTAGGAAAATCAAGTTCCAATTTCAGATTGTGATAAAGTCAAGCTAGTTGATCCATATCCATATTCAGATTGTGATGATGAAGAGTATGTTGTTCTAGATCCCATGAAGGAGAGCTCTATTGTTGACATCACCTCGAATGAAGAAAACAAAGTTATTGACCTAAGTGTTCTCATCCCATCATAACAAAGTCTTCAGGAGGAGGTAATTCAGTCCTTTTCTGAAAAACAAGATTAGATCTTTGTTCAAGTAAGTGAAAAATCTTCTTTGAATGATTATGTGGTAAATGATAGAATGTAGTTTTGAGTTTCACAAACAATCTAAAGTTTTCCCTCTTATGATTGATGAGTGTGATAAGAAACATGATAATCTGGTTGCCATGTCATATGAAGATGATCAACAATGTATTCAAATTGTAGAGGACCAATGCATTGAGTACTGTCATTCATATTTTTATTCTCATGTTTCACGCTTAGAATTTTTATTTCAAGAAGAAATTTGCTTGCCTACTTATTCAGAAGTTTTTGACGACCAGTAAGACACTCTTGTTGAGGTACATTATGAAGAGAGATCATAATCAAGAGAAAAAGGTATTGTGTTTCTTCCAAATTAGCAAGAGGTAAATTTTCATGTTTTTCAAGATCCAGTGTAAAGTTTATTGCAGTCAGTAGTGAAGGTAATTATTGAAGTATTAAGTGATGATGGAGATCATTATCAGCTATGTTTTTGGCTGCTAAATTGTAAATATTTATTGTTGGCCAAAGAATCTGAGTGGGAGAATCAATCAATAAGGCATTTGCTTGATTGGTTGCATTAGCATTTTGATATCGCTTGATTTTACATATGCTTTCAAACAGACAGGTGGTTGTCATCAAGATTTGAAACCCTCAAGTCTCGGTGATATGCTACCATCAATAATTTTATTAATTTTTTTATTTTTAGTCAGTTTCAAAGTCAGTCTGTGTCATTGAGTTGTCAGTATTTAGTCCTTCATTTCAGTTTGAGTTGTTTTAGACCGTATTGGCCCAATGGTTAGGCACTTGGTCTACGGTTTTCTTGACACCTCCAAGGAGTTTCCATCCCCAACAAGGCCAATGTTAGTGTCAGTATTTTCATCCTACCATCAGTGATAAAAATACACTCTTTTCATATTCATATTATGGTTTCATTTATAAATTGTTTATCATTCCAATAGGTCATGCAAAAATTTGGTCACTGATTAGGATATTGAGATCATTACTACTCCTTTCACCTCCATGGTAAATGGAAATCATCATGGTCATGTCATTTTTTGTTTAAAGAGTCCCATATTCATCATGGTCATCATTCAGCTCATTCTTCCATGTTGTGCCATCATTAGGTCATAGGGTCAAAATCATTAAAAATGGTCATTTCACCATCAAATTCATATTTTGAAAGAGTAGTAATAGTGAAAGGTCTTCAAAAATTTCAGGTTCCAAACTATCATTTCCAAGTAAGTGGTTTTTTGTTTACCATGTTTGTCTCTCAGTTGTGCTTGGAAAGCTCATTTCCCTCTCCTAGGGTTTTGAGGGCATTTTTCTAGGTTTCATGACTTCCATGGTTAAATCATCAACAAGACTTGTATCTTGATGGTCTTGCACCTTCTCCTACACTTAATATACCTTCCTAAAAACTTCCCATCACTCTTATCCCTCAAAATAATAATTTTTCCATAAGCCCTAGCCTATTGCTACAAGAGGTTTTCTACACTTTTGGAGAGACCTTGGGAAAATCCATTTTTCTGCTAGATAGAGTGTCAAAATTAATTTCTTGATGACTAAAATGGTAACTAGACAGAGAGATAATTCCAATGAGATATCTTGAGCTCAATTTGGAGTAGAGGAAGGCCTCCAAAACTTTCCTGCAACAACACACTGCATTTTTTCACCCTCATTCTACACTTTTTGACAAGTCTTGGGAGAATACATTTTTTACAGGTCAAATCAAGTCCATTTTACAAAATAAAGGCACATTTGAAAATTATCCGAGATAATATTTCCAACGAGCTATCTTAAGCCCAATTTGGACAAAGGGAAGGCCTCCAAAAGTGGTCTACAAAAAGACACTACGCAAATGCACAGCTGAGGGTGCAAATGCACAGCTGAGGGCGCAAATGCTTAACAGAGGGAAAAAATGACCAAGACATCCCAAAAAAGTGTTTAAGTGTCAAAAAAAACATCTTCAAAGCTCCATCAAGCCACTCATCGACCTCCAAGTAAAATAGTAAGAGCTCATGCCATTTAAAACCATTTTCACAAAGTTTATGTGTTGAAAGTGTTGTCAAAGTTGAGGTTTAAATTTGGTGTTTAAATTGGTTAAAAGCCCTAGGATCCCATTACACTTGTTAAAACTCTCAAATTTCACTCGCTTACCCTCTACATCCTTCCTACAATTACAAATACCTATTCCCAAAACCCCTATCTTTCAAAATCCCCTTTTCCTATACCTTTCTCCCAAAACCCTAAGCCCTAGGTATTACATCTACCTAGGCTCCCAATCCCCAAATATACATCCTAAATCTCATCAAATTACTACTCCCTATCCCATCCCCCCATTTCATACATCCCTAGCAACATCTCCCTCATTTTCCCTTTCCTATTCCCCATTTCTAAAAACATATTTCACGCCATCCAATTCCCTAGGGTTTTGATAAAAACACCATGGCAGAAGAGGAAGAGAACATATCATTCAGTGAGGAAGAATAAAGAGAAGAGAGGAGGCCACACAAAGGAGGGAGGATCCTCATACTTGAACCTACAAACGCTAAAGAAATAATGGCCTCACCCATGGCAGTCACTTGTTTCAAACATGTGGGCTACTTTGATTACTGTGAATTGGTCCAGAACTACAAACCCTAATCAAGAAGAAAGAGAAGGGTAAGTTGGATTTTCTAATTTATGCATCCATTATAGCATATCATACCATATCAGGTCTCCATGAATTAATTCTAAAGCAATTTTATGAAATTTGAAGAAAATTTGGGAAAATTTGGAAAATTCTTCGAAGGCACATTTTCCAGAAATGTTTTGTTTGGTCACCTTTTTACAGAACAAATTCTAGCAATAAAAAAATTATCTTTTGGAAAATGGAGGAGGTTTTTGTTCCTAAGATATTAAGGTACACAAACCTATCTCATGTTTTACACAGGTATTACAAAATGAGAGATACATTCACATCTTCACAGCCTATTTTTCTGCCTATGCAAAATCCTGTTTGAGACACCTTTTTGAAGAGAATATTCTTGCAAAAAAAAATGATTGTTGAAAAACTGGAGGAGGTTTTTGTTAAAAACATGTCGAATAAAAAACAAATCTCTTAGTTTTGAAAACAAACTCATGGTTAGTAATATATTGCTCCATCTTGGAGGCCAAGTTTTCTAGAAAATTCAGAATCTTTACACAGTTTGATTGTCATTTGCGCAACGTCCTAGGAGCTGCGCAAATGTTTGGGGCACTTTTTGAGGGAAATAGGACCACCATTGGATTCCTAAGGAAAAATTGATTCCATAAAACCATGTTTCCAGCCTTCTTTTGAAGTTTTGATAGGTGAAAAGCTCAAAAAACCACCTAAAAATGACCTTTTTGCCCCTGTTTTGACCTAGGCGTTGCGCAAATACCTGTCTTGGGAGAATCACTTTTTGAGGGGGGAAATGACCTTCATTTTTTAAACCTGAGGCATATTTAGAAATATACCTGGTGGGGATTTCCAAAAAGCCATCTTGGGCCTGATTTGGACACATTTAGGTCAGTCAACAGTGGCCCTGAACATGGGGGAAAAAATGACACTGGCAGGGCGCAAATGCACAGTGGAGGGCGCAAACGACCAAATTGTTGATTTTTTTGGAGTTTCTATGAAATTTTGACTCTTATTAAGTTATCATGTTTATAATTATGTAATTAATGATGTTAAATATAATTATTTTTGGGATTAGTTACCAATGGATAGCTTCATTGGGTAAAAGTTATCATTGAGTCAAAATGAATCAGTTTGAGTGTATTTAGTCCTTCATTTCAGTTTGAGTTGTTTTAGACCGTATTGGCCCAATGGTTAGGCACCTCGTCTACGGTGTTCTTGACACCTCCAAGGAGCTGCCATCCCCAATAAGGCTGATGTTAGTGTCAGTATTTGCATCCTGTCATCAATGATCAAAATATAATCTTTTCATATTCATATTAAGGTTTCATTCAGAATTTTTTTATCATTCCACTAGGTCATGCAAAAATTTGGTCACTGATTAGGATATTGAGATAATTACTACTCCTTTCACCTCCATGGTCAATGGACATCATCATGGTTAGTTCATTCATTTTTTAAATAGTCCCATATTCATCATGGTCATCATTCAAATCATTCTGCCATGTTGTGCCATTATTAGGTCATAGGGTCAAAATCATGAAAATTGGTCATTTCACCATCAAATTCATTTTTTAAATAGTAATATTCAAATTCCTTCAACAATTTCAAGTTCCAAACTATCATTTCCAAGTAAGTGGTTTTGTTTTTACCATATTTGTCTCTCAGTTTTGCTTGGGAAGCTCATTTCCCTCTCATAGGGTTTTGAGGGAATTTTTCTAGGTTTCATGAATTCCATGGCTAAATCATCAACAAGACTTGTATCATGATGCTCTTACACCTTCCCCTATCCTTAATATACCTTCCTAAACACTTCCCATCACTCATATCCCTCAAAATAATCATTTTTCCACAAACCCTAGCCTATTGCTAAAAGAGGTTTTTTGCACTTCTGGAGTGACCTTGCGAAAATCCATTTTTCTCCTAACTGGAGTGATAAAATTACATTCTCAATGATTCAAATGATAACTATATAGGGATATATTTCTTATGAGCTATCTTGAGCTCAATTTGGAGTTGATGAAGGCCTCCAAAATTTTCCTGCAACAACACACCGCATTTTTGCACCCTCATTCTGCACTTTTTGACCAGTCTTGGGAGAATTAATTTTTGACAGGTCAAATCAAGTCCATTTTACAAAATAAAGGCATATTTGGAAATTAGACAAGATAATATTTCCAAAGAGCTATCCTGGGCCCAATTTGGACACCAGGAAGGCCTCCAAAAGTGGTCTGCAGAAAGGCATTGCGCAAATGCACAGTTGAGGGTGCAAACGCACAGTTGAGGGCGCAAATGCTCCGTTGAGGGTGAAAATGCTTAATAGAGGGCACAAATGACCAGGACATCCCAGAAACGTGTTTAGGTTCAAAACAATCATCTTCAAAGCTCCATCAAGTCACTCATCAACCTCCAACTAAAACAGTAAGAGCTCATGCCATTTAAAACCATTTTCACAAAGTTTATGTGTTGAAAGTGTTGTCAAAGTTAAGGTTTAAATTTGGTGTTTAAATTGGTTAAAAACCATAATATCCCATTAAACTTGTGAAAACTCCCAAATTTAAATCCCTTACCCTTTGCATCCTTCCTACAATTATAAATACCTATTCCCAAAACCCCTATCTTTCAAAATCCCCTTTTCCTATACCTTTCTCCCAAAACCCTAAGCCCTAGGTATTACATCTACCTAGGCTCGCAATCCCAAAATCCCCATCCTAAATATCATTAAATTACTAATCCCTATCCCCTTCCCCCATTTCATACATACCTAGCAACATTTGCCTCATTTTCCCTTTCCTATTCCCCATTTATAAAAACATATTTCACACCATCCACTTCCCTATGGTTTTGATAAAAACACCATGGTAGAAGAGGAAGAGAACAGATCATTCAGTGAGGAAGAAGAAAGAGAAGAGAGGAGGCCACACAAAGTAGGGAGGATCCTCAGACTTTAACCTAAAAACGCCAAAGAACTAATGGCCTCACCCATGGGAGTCACTTGTTTCAAACATGTGGGCTTCTTTGATTTCTGTGAATTGGTCCAGAACTACCAACCCTAATAAAGTAGAAAGAGAAGGGTAAGTTGGATTTGGTCATAGATGCATCCATGATAGAATATCATACCATATCAGGTCTCCATGAAGTAATTCTAAATCAATTTTGCAGAAATTTGAAGAAAAGTTAGGAAAATTTGGAAAACTCTTCGAAGGCACATTTTCCAGAAATGTCCTGTTTGGTCACCTTTTTACAGAATAGATTATGGCCAAAAAAAAAAAATGATTTTTTGGAAAATGGAGGAGGTTTTAGTTCCAAATATATCAAAGTACACAAACCTATCTCACATTTTACACAGGTATTACAGAATGAGAGATCCATTCACATATTCACAGCCTATTTTTTTGCCTGTGCAAATTCCTGTTTGATACACCTTTTTGCAGAGGAGATTTTTGCCAAAAAACATGAATGTTGCACAACCAGAGGAGGTTTTTGTTAAAAACCTGCCAAATAATAAAAATCCCTCTCAATTTTGAAAAAAAAACATGGCTAGTGAGATATTTCTCCATCTTGGAGGCCAAGTTTTCCAGAAAATTTAGAATTTTTACACAGTTTAACTGTCATTTGCACAATGCCCTAGGTGCTAAGAAAATGTTTGGGGTATTTTTAGGGAAATAGTACCACAATTCGATTCCTAGGGACAAATGAATTCTATAAAACCATGTTCCCAGCCTTGGTTTGCAGTTTTGATAGGTGAAAAGCTCAAAAACCCACCTAAAAATGACCTTTCTGCCCCTGTTTTGACCAAGGCGCCGCGCAAATACTAGTCTTGGGAGAATGACTTTTTGAGGGAGGAAATGACATTATTTTTTGAAATTTGAGGCATATTCATAAATAGGATAGGTAGGGCTTTCCAACAAGCCATCTTGGGCCTGATTTGGACACTTGTAGGTCATTCAAAAGTGGACCTAAACTTGGAGGGCGCAAATGACATTGTCAGGGCACAAATGACATTATCAGGGCGCAAATGACTAATTTGCTGATTTTTTTGGAGTTTCTCTGAAATTTTGACTCTTCTTCAAGAAATCATGTTTCTACTTATGTAATTAATTATGGTAAATGTAATTATGTTTGGGATTAGTTACATAGAGGTAGATTCATTCGGTAAAAGTTATCATTGAGTCAAAATGAATCAATATGAGTGTAATTAGGGATGAGTCACTTGGACCATCCTATACTCTAGATTTTAGTTCAGTATTTTGTGGATCTCTTCCTCATCTCATGGATTCGACCCCTATGGATGAGTGAATGTGGTTTTGATGTATATTTAGTCTCTTTCTTCACTCTTAGCAAGGGTTGGATTGAGTTTGTATGTTTGCCTATTGATCAAGGAACTATTGTACTCAGTTTGGCCAGCTAATAAAGAGGAGTTGTAGCTATTTTTTGGGATACTTATGGTATGATTTTTATCATTGTATTTTCTCAAGTTTCATATGTTATAATATATTTTATTCATGTTCACTTCATCTCTATGGTATGATCTCTTTCAAGTTTGATAAGTAGAACACATGTTTTCTCATGGTCCATTTTAGGGAATTGATCATAGTTTGTCCATATTCCTCTGTCGAGGAAGAATACCTCTCCCATGCTCTTCCTATCTTCTCATCAATCCTAAAAAACATCTCATCACAATCATATTTAAGAGATAAGCCTTATTCCTACCTTGCCCCATTGATCCTTGCAACCCTTTCTCATTTTCCCTAACCTAGCTCCCTTGACCTAATTTCTTCATCCAGTGATAACCCAACCAAATCAAATCAAAACAACCCGTGCACTCAATACCTAGCCTAAAAACCCTAATTCCTCCAACCCTCCTGGCTGTGACCTTTTGGAGAAATCCCTTTCCAACTTGATAGTGCTAGCTATCAAGTCAAAATCTTGGTATGTGGTTACCTCTGTTGGGATTCCTTCTTTAGCCTTGGGAATCTAGGGGAGTTCTAACATTTTGACACCGTTTCCAGGGAACAAAATATCAAAATATTCCCTGGGAAAGGACGAAAAATTTTAGATTTGATTGTTGATGGTGAACAGTGATCAGGCATAAGAAGGTTGTGCATCATTCACCTGGCAACTCCAGTGTCGAAGAAACCCAAGGTTCAAAATTCTCATGCCGACTCCACTCTTCAAGAACCGATAGCCTGAAGAAATTCTTGGTGACTTCATTGTTATCAAAATGGATTCAATCGCTCGAAGTTATGCTCCCATGAGCTGAGATCACATACTAGGTTTTCCGAATAGCACAAATTGGGTTGATTAGATGACATATCTTTTGAAGTTCAAAGATGTGAAAGGTAATGATGTTGCTCTTCATCTGGTGAGATGTTGGATCAATTTACTGGGTAAACTAACGCAAGTATTTATTATCAATCCAGGCTAGTAAGACTTAGAATCATCCTCAAAGTATATGGGTTTCAATTATGATCAATTTAGAAGATGATTTATCAATGATTAAGGAAATTCATATTACAAATGTAAATCTAACTTAAATAATTTCTAAATTCAAGTGTGCAATCAGTAGTGGAAGAATCTCCTAACTTAAGAGATTTGTTTGTCCTTGTCTAACAAACTTACTTCATGAATTAGAAATCAAAAACTACTAATTAAGTAATAGATTAGGGTGCATGAAAAAATAATTTAAGAGGCTCTTAACTGAAGAGATCCTGGTTTTCCTTCATCATAGATTCATTCATCATTAATGCTATTGTTTGAAATTAGGAATTCAGATAAACATTGGAAAGCATGAAAAGATGAATTCTAGCTTATGATCTTAATCAGATAGAAAGAATGTTTAACTTAAACATTTGGTTGTCCTTTTATATGCAAAATAAGAATTATAATTAGACTCATCAGCACTCATAAAACATCATCATAAATCTAATCAACAAGTTAAGCACAAAACAAATAAATTCAGAAACTGCAACTACAAATAACTAAGAAGTGAACTTAGCTCGGTGTGGGGGGCCTCCACCCTTGCCTCGCACACTGAAAGTGATTTCAGATACTTGAAACTTCAATCGATCAATCATCATATAACAGTAGAAAATGGAATAGAACAGATATTAAGTTGGCTTTCTAAAATCTCAGAAATAATGATGTTAAGTCATACAATTTCTACATATGAATGCCTTCAAAGTTTGAGGCTTAAAAAGATAAAATATCCAAAAAATTCATCTAAAATGTCTCCTATATCCATGGCTACCCTTATATTATCCAATTAGGTCGAATTCATCCATCAGATCCATCAAAATCTGGAAAATCCCATAAAATAAGAATTTTGACCTAGTTCCTAGGGATCCTCCATAAAAACAAGTCTTGTTTGACTACCTTTGGCCGGGCCTATTACAGCTCGGTTTAAATGAACCAATAAGTGTACACTTAATCTTAGTTCCCAAGATTTCTATAAATATATCCAGCTTGAGCCCAAGTTTCCTGCAAATATGCAAACCATGAGGCCATTACAGGAATTTCTGATGCAGTCCAAACTCCAAATTTACAATTTCCTGCACAATATCAAACGCCTACTCAAAATTCTTGGAACATTCCTATGCCTTGGCAAAATTGGTCTAATCAGCAACAACAAGCTTATCCACAACAAGGATGGAAAGGATATCCATATCCTCAACAACTTCCTTCACAATATCCTCAACAGCCAGTTGTTTATCAACCACAAAATACTCAACAGACATTAACTTCTCCTCAACCAATAATGTTGTGTAACCAGCTCCAAAAATAGAAGAAAAGAGATATCAACGCCTTAGAAATAAGCCACTTCGAGGGGGCAACCTCCAATACATTACATAAATGAAAATTCTTCGATGATACAATTTACAAAACCTCCTTTCTATATATATAGGAGTCCATGTGGCCATAATGTAATCCTAGTGGGCCACAATGTAATCCTAGCCGACCTAACAATAATAATTTAAGGGCACAATAATGATAAAATGGGGGTTACAAGGGTACAATAATAACAATAAGGGGGTTACACTAATAAAAATAAGGGACTATACTAGTAATATAGGGACCTAACATGCCCCTCTCCTTCAAAAAAGTGTTGTCCTCAACGCTTGAGTAGCTTTGGGTGCTTCTGTAAAAACTTCTCATCCTCCCATGTAGAATCTTCAGTGGGTAAGTTCTTCCACTTGATGAGATAATCTGAAATTGATCGATTCCGTAGCTGTCAAGTTCTTGTTTCCATGACCACTTTAGGTTCCAATATGATTTTTCCTTCCTCATCAAGTTCTGGAAATATTGTTTGAACTGGAAGATTTTCACCTATAACCTTCTTTAAGCATGAAACATGGAAAACTGGATGCACTTGCGAAGAAGCAAGAAGCTCCAATTTGTATGCCATAGTACCAATCTTTTGCAACACCTTGTAAGGACCATAGTACTTTGGCGATAATTTATTATCCTTCTTAGCTTGCTTGAGGGACATTTGTTTGTATGGTTGTAGCCGTAAAATACCCAATCTCCTACATCAAAACTTCTCTCGCTGCGATGTTGATCTGCCTGTTGTTTCATTCGATTTTGTGCCAAATTCAGGTTATCCTTTAAGAGTTGGAGAACTTCTTGTTGATGCTCGATGTGATCTTCCACCGCTTGAACCTTCAAATTTTCCCTTAAATATGATGTGATGGATAGTGGATGATATCCATAAAGTGCCATAAATGGGGTCATTTTTGCTGCAGTATGGAAGGAAGTGTTATACCACCATTCAGCAAGAGGTAACCACTCGACCCATTGTGTTTGTTTATCAGATACAAAACAACGAAGATATCCTTCCAAACATTTATTTACTATCTCAGTTTGACCATCAGATTGAGGATGATAAGATGAACTATGAGCTAATTGAGTACCCAAACAAGAAAATAACTCCGTCCAAAAATTTCCAGTAAAAATGGGATCTCCGTCGCTCACAATAACCCTTAGGCTTCCATGTAGCTTTTGAATTCTGTCCATCAATGTAGTAGCAATTGTACTTGCTTTAAATGGATGAGATAATGCACAAAAGTGTGCATACTTGGTAAGTCTATCAATTACCACCATGATGACACTCTTTCCTTCGGACTTAGGTAAACCTGTGATAAAATCCATTGAAATCTCCTCCCAACGTTGACTTGGAATGGATAAAGGTTGTAGAAATCTCGAGGTCTTAATTGTCTCAAATTTATTCTGCTGGAAAACCAAACATTCCGCCACAAACTTTTGAATATAAGATTTAAGGCCATCCCAAAAAAATTCTTTCTTCACCCTGTGGTAAGTTTTTAAAAATCTTGAGTGTCCTCCTAAAGGAGAAGTGTGCAATTCCAGAAGAATCTTTTTTTTTAGTTGGGAATTCTTACAAAGATATAAGCGATATTTTTACCATAAGGAATCATTTTTCCAACTAAATGTATTAGATGTACTAGGATCTTGCTGCAACTTTTGAATGAGTCTCCATACATCTTTGTCCTTCTTCCATTCATCTCTTGCTTCGGTTATCCAATCTGGTTGGATAATAGAAATGGCACAAAGCAATGCTTCCACCTCTTCATTCTTTCTTGAGAGTGCATCAGCAACAACATTAAGCTTTCCTTTTTTGTAGATTATTTGAAATTCATAACTCAACATCTTTGTGACCCATTTTTTCTGCTCTTCTGAAGATAGTCTTTGTTCCAAAAAGTGTTTAAGACTATCATGATCAGTTTTTACCTTGAAGTGTCTTCCCATTAGGTAAGTTATCCATTTCTTTAGTGCATGCAGTATTGCTAACATTTCCTTCTCATAAATAGGTTTCTGTAAATACTTTCCTTTGATTGGACAACTTTCAAAAGCAATGGGTCTTCCTTCCTGCATTAAAAAAGCACCAATTCCATTTCCTGAGGCATCACATTCCACAATAAAGGTTTTTGTGAAGTCTGGCATAGCTAAGACCGGTGCTAGGCACATTGCCTCTTTAAGATGTTGAAAGGCCTTAGTTGCTTCAGGAGTCCATGAAAATGCATCTTTCTTCAATAATGTTGTTAGAGGTGCTGCTATTCTCCCATAATTCTTAACAAACTTCCGATAATACCCTGTTAACCCGAGAAATCCTCGCAACTATTTTATGGTTGTGGGGACTTTCCATTCCTTAATGGCTTTAATTTTGTTAGGGTCTACTTTAACACCCTCGTGAGATACAATATGACCCGGATATTCCACCTCTTGTAATCCAAAGAAACATTTGGATGTTTTTGCATATAATTGTTTCTCTTGCAATAGTTTGAGCACCCTGTCAACATGTTCAACATGATCCTTCCAAGACTGCTATAGATTAGTATATCATCAAAAAATACTAGCACAAATTTTCTAAGGAAGGGTTTGAAAATGGAATTCATCAACCCTTGAAATGTAGAAGGTGCATTGGTAAGGCCAAAAGGCATGACCAAAATTCATAATGACCCTCATGAGTTCGAAATGTTGTTTTTGGAATATCTTCAGTCTTCATTCTAATTTGATGATATCCTGAACGAAGATCCAACTTGGTAAAATAAATTTATCCATGTAATTCATCCAATAATTCATCAATCACAGGAATTGGAACTTTATCTTTAATGGTGAGCTTATTGAGCTCCCTATAATCCAGACACATTCGCCATGATCCATCCTTCTTGTGTACCAATACTACAGGAGCAGAGAAAGAACTTTGACTAGGTTGAATTATACCTGCCTCTAACATTTCTGCAATCAAACGTTCAATTTCGCTCTTTTGGAAGTAAGGATATCTATAAGGCCCGATGTTTGGAGGAACACTTCCTGGAATCAAATGAATATCATGATCATGATCACGAATAGGTGGGAGTCCTTTGGGAGTTTCAAACACCTTGGAATGATTGTCCAAGACTTGTTGGAGATCTGCAGAAATAGATGATTTTGATGTTGGAACTTCTAGTGAGCATAATTGTGCAATTACACCTCGTTGTTATTTATTTAGAAGCTTTTTCATGACATTAGAGTTTATTATCTTTCCCGGCTTCCTTGCAATACCCCGTAATTCGACTTCCTTTCCTTCTGAAAAAATTTCAAGAAAATTTCTTGAAAATTAAAAGCTACCGTCCCCAAAGATTGTAACCATTGTACTCCTAGTACAACATCAACACCTCCCATAGGAATGGAAAGCATTGGACTATTCAATACATATTCCCCCATGTTTAGCTTGATATTATGGAATTTTCTAGAGCAATTTATAGTTCCTCCATTTGCAACCATCACTTGACATTCTGGTGTTGGGTATAGGAAACAATTCAATTCCTTGGCTACCTTACAATGAATAAAATTATGGGTACTACCTGAATCAATCAACACTATTACCTTTTTCTTCTCGATATGTCCTTCTATCTTGAGAGTTTGAGGAGTGGTAATTCCTGCCAATGCATTACATGATATGGTCGGACTCATTTCTTCCTCTTCTTGGGTTGGTTCCTAGTATATATCCTCTTCTTGTTCACTTTCTTCTTTCTCTTCACAATCTATGTAAAATAATTTCTTCTCAGCACACTTATGACCTTTAGTGTATTTGCTATCACAACTGTAGCAAAGCCCTTTTGCTCTTTTTTCTTCCAATTGTTGTGGTGTCAACCTTGTAGGTTGTGGAAACCTAGGCGTAGCAACACTTCCTTCTTTATAGAATTGAGTGGTAGGCTTCCTTGTCGCCATAATTTTACATTCAACTTTTCTTGCCAACCTGAATGCCTTCTCCAATGAATCATGTTCCAAAACGCGAACTTCATGTTGGATGTTATCCTTTAAAGTGCCTATGAAGAGATCAATCCTGTGTTCCTCTGGAATATCAGTTACCCTTATATTCAATTTTTGGAAGTCCTCAATGTGATCCCCCACTAAACCCTTTTGTTTGAGATTTATCAATTGGCTAAAGAAGGTGTTGCTCTTTGTATCCTCATAATGTGCTATCATTTCCTCCGTAAAAATTGACCAAGTGAAAAAAATTTTACGGGAGCAAAGCCATCGATACCATACAAATGTATTTTGTTCTAAATGTAAAGTTGCAATGCGTACCTTTTGTGTGTTTTGCACGTTATGGAGATCAATATATTGCTCCATCTGTAGTATCCATGTTACAGGATCCTTTCCATCAAACTTCCTCATATCCATTTTTGGAATATGGTGGTTCTTCCCGCCATCATTAGAGTTTATGAAATCACGATTAACATTTATTTTGTTCTCATCATGAGTTTCCTCTACTATATTTTCACCATTAGGAAACATTTATTGCATCAACTTTGTCAAACCTTCTATGTATGCTTTTAGATCATTCTTCATGTTTTCCATTTTAGCTTCCATGTCATCCATCTTAGATTCCATGCCAGCTTCCATGCCATCTATCTTAGATTCCAAGCCTTTCTTCAAACCATCCATATTATTCTTCACACCATCCATCTTTTCTTCCACGCCTTTATTCAAAACTTCCATTTCATTTTTTGCTGCTCTTTGCAAGAGCGAAATTTGGTGCACTTG
>JAXQQM020067263.1:0-72408 GCA_034641835.2 Pinus albicaulis
AAATTTGAATATGACATAAGACAAATGACCTCAAATGAATGTTATGATGGCTATGAATGGTTGCATGTGTGAGAAAAGAATCATGGTTGAAACCTAATCATGAATGATTAACGGAATTTTGGTGGATTTGATAATTGACAAGACATGCTATGAATCCCTGATTTTGTAGCAAGCTCAATGCAATTTTAGGGTTTTGCGCTACGAAATGAGCAGCGTTTTTGAAGCGCAAAAGCAGTTTTTGACACTGTCTATGCTATGAAAACGTGGTTTCATGGCTTAATAATTTTTTTTCAAAATGATCAAAAATTTGACCTCTAAACATGGTATGAGATTGTCAAGGTGTGAAATAAGGTTGTTAGACTTTATTTTGTGAATGGAAATGAGACTCTAACCCTATCACATGACCCCAAAACACTTAACATGACTTCACAACTATCTAAAAGCTATGACTAGGAACAAAGCAAACTGTCCAAGTTTGGAATTTTTTTTTATAGTGATAACAGTGGCTCCACTTGGGATAGTGTGCCCCTATTGTACACTAAGAACATGCAGCTCCAGTGCTATCCATTTTTGATAAAAACAGAAAATTGTGTTGACAAGCATCTTCTTCAAACTGTTTGGGCCTTCACTTTGGGCTTAAGATCTCTGTTTCAACTTGTCATTATTAACAAAAAGAACTGACAAAGATGGAATATGTACAATGTCATGAGTGACTGATAAAACTTCAACAAACATAATGCTTTAGGAACCTGCCGTTAACAGGCCCTCCAGCATATGATCCTCTGTCAATTTCTTGCAGTATATAAGTGTTGTTCCCATGAAAACCAACAATCTTAAAAGGACCTTTCCATAAATTCTCAAACTTACCGTGCTTGCCCTTTTCCTCAATTTTGGCCTCTCATTTTGGCACTTTGTCTTGTAGCTGGAAACTGTCTTCTTTGATCTTCTTATCAAATGTTTTCTTGATTCTGTTTTGAACTTGTTGATGGCTGTCATAGACTTCATTTCTCTTTTCTTGTAAGGCTATCAGCTGGTTTATCCTCCTCTGAATGGCATTTTATTCCTCTTCAATTCCTTGAATTAACTTCATGACTGGTACCCCAAGTGATGTTGGAAAAAAAACTTCAGCACCATAGACAAGTTCATAAGGTGAAGTCCCAATTGACCTCTTTGTACAAATCCTATCAGCCCATAAGGCGTACTTCAACTTTAAGTGCCAATCTTTTTTTTTTTCCTGCAATATGTTTTTCATGATTCTTACAATGCTCTTATTTGATGATTCAGCAAGACCATTCCCTTGCAGATAGTATGCAGTAGAGTGTCCAAGAGTGATGTGGTATTGATGGTAGAAATTTATCATTTTCTTGGACTTAAATGCTTGAGCATTAAGTGTTATAATCTTCACGGGACAAGCAAATCTAGACAATATATTATTCTCTAGAAAATAAATAATTACAGAATCATTAGCTTGCCTTGTTGGTATCGCCTCTATCCATTTGGTGAAGTAGTCCGTTGCAGTGAGAATCCAACGATGCTGCCCTGATGATGGTGGATGTATCTCTCCGATAAAGTCTAACCCCCACTGCTGAAAAGGAGCTTCCACAAAGATAGGAACCAAAGGTAGAGGTACAAGCTTTCTTCTTCGTTCAAAAATTTGGCATTCATGACATGCAACAATTATTTTGTAAATGTCTTTAAACATTGTTGACCCAAAATATCCCTCTCTGAGAATCTTATTTGTTGTAGCCTTTCAATAATGGTGTCCTCCGAAATCACCTTTATGAAATTCTTCAATGACTTTATAAGCATGTTCTTCAAGTAAACAATTCAACAAAGTTACTCCTGTATCTTTCCAAATCTAATTTCTGTCATATACAAAACATCTTAAAGATTTCAACTTTACAAACCTTTATTTGGACTTTGTTAGATCAGTGGGAGCTTTGTGATGTTGTAGAACAAAAACCACATCCTTATACCACTCTAAAGTGATGTATTTCTCTTCAATTTGAACCAATTCTTCCTCATCATCAAAGATTTCTGATATTTTTGCATTCAAATTAATGTCAAGACAGTCCAGATTTGACTGAGTCATTAGTTTCGCTAAACCTTGTCCTATCATCAACTTGTTTGGTTTGATGTCTATATAATATTCTAGAAATTTGGCGATCCACTTTCCCCTCTTACCATCGGGATCCGCCTGAGTTAGAATGTCTTTTATCACAACACTTGGAACATATGCCACGATGTGAGAATGTAGAATATAAATTTTGAAATCTTGTATAGCTTTCACCAAAGCATAGGTTTGTTTTTCTAAAATATTATACTTCAGCTCAAATTTTGCTAATGTTTTACTAAAGAAAGAAATACGTTGTTTAGTACCTTGATTTCCTTTTTGTAGCAAAACTCTAGCAATTGTGTTTTCGGAAGAAAATGTAAAAACCAAAAATTCTTTGGAAAAATCTGGGCTGATGAGTACCGATGCTTGTGTGAGTGCCTTCTTTCTTTGCTCAAAATTCTTTTTAGCTTCAGCTGTCCATTTGATATCAACTCCTTTCTTTAACATCCTTGTAATAACTTTAACAATCTCAGCATTTGATATCCTACTTCTTGGAAAATCTACCTTTTGAATTACATTAACTCTATTAGTATCAATCCTAATTCCATCTTCAGAAATGATATGACAAAGTAATTTTCCTGAAGTTAAAGCAAAGATGCTTTTAGTAGGATTAAGGGAAATACCAAACCTTCTACATTTCAGTAGAACCTTTTCTAAGTGTTTCAAATGATCTTCTTCCTTCTTTGAAAAGACTATTATATCATCAAGATAAACAACCACCCACTTATCCTTTTCTTCAGAAAAATAAATGTCTACTGCTCTTTCGAAAGTAGCTCCCACATTCATGAGACCAAAAGAGATCTTGGCGTACATGATTGTGCCCCATGGTGTTGTGAAGCCTGTTTTCTCCTGATCATCCGGATGTACAAGAATCTGGTTGTAACCTGAAAAACCATCAAGCATTGAAATTCTTTGAGAAGCAACAATATTTTGAAGAATTGTATCCATCTTGGAAAGAGGATAATTTTCCTTTAGTGATGCTTTGTTCAAATTTCTGAAGTCAATAAAAATTCTGATTTCTCCATACTTCTTTCTAACCGGTACCAAATTTGCAAGCCAATTAGAGAATCTGATTGGGACAATGATTTTTGCATCAAAGAGTTTCTTAATCTCCCTTTCAATCAATTCCATGATAAGGGGATTGATTCTCCTCAATTTTTGTTTGAATGGTTTCTCATTTTCTTTGATAGGAATAGTATGTTGAATAATGCAAGGATCATATTTCTTTAAATCAGCATAACTCCAAGGAAAAACATCAATAAACCTCCTCATCATCTCAATATATTTGAATTTCATATCAGCTGAAAGAAACCTTGAAATTTTGATCATTTTAGGCAAAGCTAATGAACCAAGATTACAACTCTCTATTTCCTCCTCATCAGCTTGTAATTTTGGCGCTTTAAAAACATCATTTTGATAAAAAGGATTCTAAAGAGGAATAAGATTTTTTGGTATTGCATTATTCTTCAATTGAAAAACTTCATAATTTCCTTTAGACTCAACAAACATATTTTGCTGATCTACATGTGTACTTTCAAATTCTTCTTTCAGCTCAATAAAATTCTTTACCTGTTGATCATCTTCAAAAACTTGCCAGTTTGTGATATTGTCTGGTATGGCTGGTCTATGACGAACTTCAATCTCATATTTTTCATTTGAATGCATAGGAATGATGAAGACTTGCAGAGACAACGAGAGAATCAACAATGGAGTTTTGATCTCTAGATTTGAGTATGAAGGAAAAAGATTGAAAATTCTCCAACATGTCTAAAAATAAATTTCTATAAGCTCTCATTCTTACATCCTTTGTTTGATAAACACCTTCCACTTGTCTAATAACCAATTTAGAATCTCCAAAAATAGAGATATTTCAGGCCTTCATTTTTTTAAGAAGATCTAGACCCAAAATCAAAGACTCATATTCAGCCATGTTGTTTGTGCAATCAAAATTCAGTTTGTAAGAGTAAAACTTACTCTCATCAATTGGACTTGTAATCCAAATCCCTACTCCTGCCTCCTCTTTTCCTGCTGAAGTACAATGACCAGCATTCTTCCATTTGTTTGTCATTTACTTGCTGATTTTCTGTTTGCTGATTTTCTGCTCTTATTTCTTCATCAACACTATCACCTGACTCATTATAAAGAATGGAAGATCCAAGCTTAGTATCAAATGCATAAATAGGAAAATTCTAAGGCTTATCTTTTCTACTTACCATGTAATCCATTCTAGTCTCCCGATACAATCTCCTTTGTTCACCAAAAATTGGAATAGTGGCATAGGTAAGGTCCATCTGCATTGTGCCTTTGATTTTCACTGCCCATGATCTTGACAATAGCATACCAAAATTTCGAGGAACATCAGCCACAATAATGTCCATAACAAATGTCTTTGCTGGGATTTGTGTTAGACCAACAACAACATCCTTGATTAGACCAATAAATTGAACTCTTTTTTAATCAAAGGAAAATAGATCCTTATATGGTCTTGTGATTTATAATCCCATCCTTTCCATGATTACTTTTGGCATAAGGTTATGCGAAGCCCCAGAATCCAACATAGCATTATGTAAATTCATATCATGAATACTAATGCTTACATAAAAAGAAGGAAACTCTTCATTTTGTTCATCTTCTATCGTTGGACCCAAATATATAGTAGGATTATCTTCTTGAACATTCAAAATATCAGTAGCTCCTAGTTGCGATTTTAAAAACTTAACAATCTTGCTTCTATATTCATTTACCTTAATAATCTCGCTAAATGGGACTGATATCTTAATCTTTGAAATCTCATTCTCAAGGTTAAAAACATAAACAAAATTTTCAACTTCTTTGATAAGAGGAGGAGGTTGAGTATCTTTCTTACCAAGTGGAGTATCCTTTTTACCTTCAGAAACCTTTGGGTTATCATTTCTAGCTTGAGAAACCTTTGGAGCATCTTTCTTAGGTTGTGTTTTTCTTGCAGTGATAGGTACATTTCTGTTTCTGAGATTATATTGCTTTTGCATCTCAAAAATGGCATGGTGATATCCCTTAAAATAATCTGACGATTCTCCCCCTTGGCTAGCCAAATCTGACTTATCATGCTCTTCCTTAGTCAAGAAAATTTTTGACATCTCTTCATCAAGAAAATTGATGGATTCTTCAAGACCTTCAGGCTCATCTTCTTCATCTACCAAATTTTGCTGAAAAGGAGGTCTCACTGGAGGATCGAGCTGCTGATTTCTATTTTCTCTTAGCCTTTGTTGGTTCTATGGTCTCCTGAATTGAGAATTTCTAAACTGAGGTTCATGTTGCACAGGAGGAGCCAAAGTGTTTCCAAGAGCTAACCTATCCATCAACTTCTCCATGGCTTTCATCATTGAATAAAATTTATCTTCAGAAGTTGAAGTGGAAGGTTTCTCTTATTATTTCAATTTAGTTTTCCCCATTTTTTACTTTTTAGCAGCTATCATGTTTACCTCCACCTTAACTGCATCACTTTGCATTTCAGCAAGTGAAGGTGATTCTCTCTCTCTCAACAAGATAGAAAATTCATAATCAAATTCTTCAGCATATCTCATTTGTGCCAAAGCTTCCGGAGGTTTGAGCTGGAATTGAGTCAAAAAATTTATTAAATCTCTTTGAAAAGTTTTGGACAGACTCATCAACTGCCCTTCTAATGCTGTTATATTCGGTAAGTGCTTGAACTGGATTGGGTTTGTTTCCCCATTTCTTTAAGAATTTATCTTCAAACTCATCCCAATTTCTAATTCTTCCTGGTGCAAGGGCTTTAAACCATTTTATAACTTCACTAATAAAAATTTGTGCAAACAAACTTAACTTCACATCTTCATCATCAACTTCTTCCCTGTCTATAAAATCATTAAATATATCTACATATTCCTCTGCTGTAATTTCTTCATCACTACCCGAAGTTGGGATCCTAGGAGCATATTTACTAGGAAGATCATGCAAAACAGTAGGGAGTACAAGTGGTGCATATCTAGCAGGAGCAACCATGCTTGGGGGATGAAAAGTAGTTTTAGGAATGACAGAAACAGAAAATGAAGAATTGATATGAGGAGGAATACTTGGTTTCTACAAGCCAGTCATAATTGACCTCCAATTTGGAAGCGGCAAACCAACTTTAGATTTTAGTAAAACTTCAAAAGGGTCAAGTTCTTTAAGTTTATCTAGAGACTCTTTTTCTAGGAACAACTCAGAGGTAACAGCTTCCCAAAATTCCTCTTTGTCCTCTTGGGTTACTAGGGCTAAAGTTTCAATTCCCCTCTGCAAGTCTAAGATAATATCAATGAATTCATTTTCAGTTTCTAATATAATCAATACTTCATGAATTTTATCATTGACTCTTTTGTCTTCAGGACTTCTTAATATTTTAGAGGAGAAATATTGTGAATGAGATGGAGTACCTGATATTTCTGAAATTCTTTGATTGCCTCTTGAAATAGTGTTTGGATTGTCCACAGTGGTAGGTGGATTAGGATCATAATTGCTCCGTGTATATCTCCTTTTCGAAGCCACCTTTAAACTTTTGAAAATGTATGGAGTCACCAAGGTAGATTTCAGCCTCGAAAGCCTTTACGGGTTCACTGCCATTAGGGGAATTTTGAGGTCTAAAATGGGCCTCCTAAGAAAAATTTACAACAAAAATAAACTTTATAACAACCAATAGGATTCAAGATGATGATCTCAACCATGGGGGATGATTTACCATTTTTTAAATAAAAGGGTAAAAATATTAAAAAATAATAAAATAATAAAACTACTTTTTCAACTCGTATTTTCAACTTATCTCCCAAAAATTTTACTCAAATTTCGAGTGGGAGTACTCGTTGGATGCAAAATTTAATTCCTCATCCAAGGAGTACCCATGTTGCATACTTTCGATGAACTCTACTACACGAAAAATGAGAAATACATAAAAAACATGATTGTAATCACGTTTTTTTATGTATTTCTCATTTTTCGTGTAGTAGGACCCATCGAAAGTATGCAACATGGGTACTCCTTGGATGGGGAATTAAATTCCGCATCCAACGAGTACTCCCGCTCAAAATTTGAGTAAAAAATTTGGGAGATAAGTTGAAAATATGAATTGAAAAAGTAGTTTTTTCATTTTTCCCTCTAAAATTTGATGATGTCATCAAATCTTATTAGATTTTTTCCACTATTATTTTATAATTTCCTTGGGAGGCCCATTTTAGACCTCAAAATTCCCCTAATGCACCTTTAGAAATTACGACTTCTTGATTTTGGAATGAATAATCTTAGGGCTCACAAACGGACGCACCAAATGTTGTCACAAAATCGACCTTGATGGGGCTGCTTCCCGGTCAAGTAGACTACCAGGTAACTATTTCAAACTAGACTTTTAGTTGAGGCTTAACCTCCTCCTTTGGAAGGGCTCTCACTAGGTTTAAGATTTTGAATTAAGGATTAGATGGCTAACTCTGGGAATAAAGAATAACTTGGATAAAAGTGTATGGTGGTTGAATTAATGATCAACAAACATCTGTTGGGATTAAAAAACATCTGTTGGGATATGGAGTCAGGTGTGATTCACAAAACATCGAGATAAGCTTATCTGGTCATGGAAATCGAGGGCATGGAAGTGTTGCACCCAGATACATCAGCAAAACAATAACAGAGTGAACAAAACACAATTTACAAACATATGCAAGAAGTTAGAGCATTTTACAATGAATTCTAAGTAACATATGTTCATACCACTGCAAATAAGAAGATAAAGAAAGCCATAGGAAGATCAAATATCAAAAAATCTTTCTGAATCCTGAGTAATAAGCCAATATCTGTATTATGATAAAAACACACAATTTGCTATAGTGACATAGTTTGCTTGTTAATGAAAATTTCCAACCTTAAGAAATTCGACCTCATGTCTCTTATAGAGTCATTAAAATCTTGGATTCTATGATCCATCTTCAGAGGAATTCGAATTATATCTTAAATTGACACCTATTTGCTCCTAAAACTGACTATTAATTAAATCTGACAGTTAACTGTCTCTTCTAGAAGTCCTAATACAAATAGGAGTAAAACTCCTTATTATGTCTAAACAACCTTATCTAGAGCTTAAATAATATCTCTGACAACTATTCCTACATACCTTCGACCTTGATGATACGTACAATCTTGTTATGTTATCATGCTGGTTCATGTCTTTCTTGCCCTACAAAACAGGGGACATGTTTCCTATAATTTTTCCTTTTCCTTCTTGATGATCTTCAAACCCTTTTTACTGGAAATGTTGACCTTTTGAGATAAGTGATATGTGTTGTCACCTCCATGGAACCATACCTTTCCACCTTTACAGAAACCAAGCCTTTGAAAAAGTAAAAGGAGAGATGGTATGGTTGCGCTATAAAATGAGCAGTTGTTTTCGTAACGCAGAATTTGTATCTTTGTAAAACTTTCTCAATGATCCAATTTATTTTTCCTTAAGACTTGGAGTTTCATTTATGAACCCTTTCCAACCACCAGCAGCAATCAAATTTTGAAATGAAACTTGTTTACCCTTCGAAACCCTTATAAAATGTTCAAAAAATGCACCTACAGGAGTTTCGTAGTGTGCTACGAAACTGCTGTGTATATCCTTTTTACACAGTCTTTTCATAATATTCAGATTTTAAGAGTATTTACAACCTTTTAATGATTTCTTGTATGTTAATAAACCTTAACAATCAAAATAGGTCAACTTTGAAATGTCTTCAAAAAGTGATGTCTTTCCCAAAAACAAAATTGTATTAAGGATTTGTCACTTATTGTTCTTGTTATACCTCTGTTGTAGCTAACTTTCAGATTTTGTCAATTGAATTTAAAGATCTTCAATTTGCCTCTTCAACCTTCTATTAGTAGCCCTTAAATTAACATTTATCCTTCTCACAAATTTAGCCTCTTTGATTGTAGGAAGAGTCCAGGTAAAATATCGAGCTTCACTGCTCACTGTTTTAGGTTTTGAAACTCTTTCAAGTTCCCACAGAGCCTGAATTCTGTTGAATTTTATCTTCTCAACAACATGTGCTCTTTATTTATTCTTAAGTTTAACAGTTTCAAGGTTAGCTAGTCTCAACTTTTCTTTAATTCCTTCATAACTTCTTTTTTCTCTTTAAGTGTTGAAAACTCTGTTTCTATCACCTTCAGGCATTGGTGATGAAAGGTCCATGGACTCCTCATAAACATTTGAAACTTCTCCAGCTTTATCTAAATCCACATCCAGCCCTTGCAACTTTTTTGAATTCCTAGTTAGAGGTCTTCTGGGCTTGAACACAAACTATGAAATTTCATTATTAAAATACAAATTTTTGGAAGACTTGATTTTCTTAGATTTCCCTTCATTCAAACTTACAAAATCTGCTTGAACTAAAGGAGATTCGTCAATATCAATAGCCTGTAAAATGTCATTCAAACTACCCTTTAAATTTGGATCTTCTTCTGAAACCATAGTTTTGTCCTTTTCCTTTGCTATTTGATTTCTAGTCAATGTTTTCTGGGCTGATGTACTAGTTGACTGTTCTTGTACTGTTTCACTAACTTTACTTGTCTTCTTTTGTGCAGGTTGAGGATTTTCTTGAATAATCACAGCTGTTTTAATCTCAGATTCTTTCACTTTCTTTCTAGGCTTTAACTTGACAAATATTTTTGATCTTGTCTCTGTAGGGTCACTGGTTTCTGATGGTGACTTTTCCTTGGCCCTAGGGCTAATACCTGCTCTTTGTGTTTCCACCCCAAATCCACATAAAAACAAAAATGTAGACCATTCTCTTTTTATCCTCTGAATTTCATGTAAAACAATCAATTTAACTAGACCATGATGGAAAAGTGAAGTTTCGCAGTATTAAGCTTTCATCTGCACTTTATCTACCATCTTAGCTAAACTTCGAAACAAGAAGAAAGGAAAATCCAAAGAAATCATTCCAGTAAAATGAAATAAGAGTTTGAAATGATAAGAGTACACTTTATGCTATCTTCCCTCACAGGTGAAGTACCTTTGAATGTTGTAGAGTAGATTGGCATAGGTGTTCTTGATGTAGCTTCTTGGCACTACTTTAGTTAAATCTGTCTCTTCAAACCCTGGCTTCAGAAAATTTTTACATGGTTCCATCTTAAACCTGAAATTTTTTAACCATCTCTCTTCTCCCCTTGGAATCTCTGTCACTGATGATATAATTTTAGGGGAAATTATCAAGTTTAAGAGACCAACCTTTGTATTCGAACCTGTGAAGTCAAGAGAAAACTCTTTTGTCACTTGATTATGACCTCCCTACAATTTTTCACTGAACTTCCAACATCCTGCCTTCTTGAAGGCCTCCTCAATTGATTTTTCTTTTGTTAGAGCCTCTATGCTTTAATGCTCAGTCCTTAAGCAGTGGCCTAACCTGTGATTCTTTCTTGACTTTGTCATAGTTTCCTTGAAATTCCTCTGTGCTTTCTGAAAACCTGTAACCAACAACCTCGCTTGATAAACTGCCTTGCTTGATGAATGACACTGCCTCGCCTGATGAATGAAAGAGAAGCTTTGGTTTCTGCTTACCATGAGCTTACCATTCGAAAGAGAGTATGCATCATGTGTTTCTTGCATGAGACAATAAAACCAAAACCAGCTCCTTTCAAATTTGAATATGACATAAGACAAATGACCTCAAACAAATGTTATGATGGCTATGAATGGTTTCATGTGTGAGACAAGACTCGTGGTTGACACCTAATCATGAATGATTAATGGAATTTTGGTGGATTTGATAACTGACAAGACATGCTACGAATCCCCGATTTCGTAGTGCGCTCAATGAAATTTCAGGGTTTTGTGCTATGAAATGAGCAGTGTTTTCGTAGCGCAAAAGCATTTTTTTACACTATCTGCGCTACGAAAACGTGGTTTCGTGGCTTAATCAATTTTTTTTCAAAATGATCAAACATTTGACTCTCTAAACATGGTATGAGATTGTCAAGTTGTGAAATAAGGTTGTTAGAATTTATTTTTTGAATGGAAATGAGACTCTAACCCTATCACTTGACCCCTAAAAACTTAACATGACTTCACACCTATCTAAAAGCTATGACTAGGAACAAAGCGAACTGTCCAAGTTTGGAATTTTTTTTTATAGTGATAACAACTCCCACGTGCAATATATCTAGAGAAATCTAAGTCTCTTTGAGTTTCATTTAAATTAAAAAATTCAAGTCTAGCATGAGTTTGCATGAAGTAGTTAGTCGAAGCTAGATTTAGTTAGGAAGCTAGTTATAAAGTATAAATAAAACACATTGGGCTTAGTTGTAATCATTTGAAAATTTTTTTAAGGATGAGAATTGGGTGAAAGCTATGAATGAAGAAACAAAATCTATAGAGAAAAATGATATTTGGGATATGGTTGATTTAGCTAAACATAAAATCCCATTAGTTTAAAATGGGTCTATAAGACGAAGTAGAATGAAAAAAAGATGGCATATTTAAAGTAATAATTTTAGCAAAAGGGTTCTTGCAACAATGAGGAATTACTTTACAAAAAAAATTCTCCAGACAGGATGGATACGGTAAGTGCAGTATTCACGATAGTAGCTCAAAATAAGTAGAAAGTGTATTAGATGGATGCCAAATTAACTTTTTTAAATGTCATTCTGGAAGAGGAAATCTATGTGTAGCAGCCTCCAGGTTATGAAGTTGACGGTCATGAACATAAATTTTACAGATTGAAGAAAGCGCTCTATGGACTCAAACAAGATCCAAGAACCTATTTAGTAGAATTGACAATTATATGATTAAGAAATTTTGATTGTTTGTTTATATGTAGATGATATGATTTATACATGAGATCTTGAACTATATCAATTTGAAGAAACAATTAAGAAATAATTTGAAATGACAAATCTTGGTCTTATGAAATATTTTCTTCACATAGAAGTTGAGCAATTAGAGAGAGATTTTTTATTTTCAAGATAAATATGAAAAAGAATTGTTGAAAATATTTAAAATGAAAATTTGTAAACTTGCAACTATGCCAATTGTGATAGGTGAAAAGTTAAGTAAGGATGATGAATGTTCATATGTAAATCCAACTCTATTGAAAATATCGGTTGGTGGTCTTATGCATATCACAAATACAAGACTAGATATTATGCATCGAGTTAGTCTAATTTCTAGATTTATGGAGTCACCAAAAGATTCACATTGGAAGTTTAATAAAAGGATTATTGGATACATAACAGGAACTTAAAATTTTTTCATATTGCATGAAAGCATAAAAAGGAGAGCTTTAGTTTGATACACTGACAATGGTTTTGCTGGAATTTTGGATGATAGGAAAAACACTTTTGGTTATGTGTTTCACCTTGGTTCACAGGTGATATCATGGGTATTAAAGAACCAACCCATTGTGACACTTCTATCAGCATAAGAAAAATATGTAGCAGTTATAGTAGAACTGTTTCAATTAGTATGGTTGCACAAATTTTTGGAACGACTTTAGCATAAACAAGAAGGAGTGAAAAAAATTTATTGTGACAACAACCCAACCATTTCACTTTCCAAAAATAGTGTGTTTCAGTAGAAAAGAAAGCATACTATACAAGATACCATTTTATAAGAGAACTTGTGAACAATGGAAAAAATTATTTAGAGCCTTGTAAATCGAATGGTAAATTGGCTCATATATTCACTAAGCCATTAGCAAAAGATGTATTTGAATTTCATATAGATAATTTGGGCATTGTAAAATCTGATGCAATCAATGGGTAGAAATTAAGGAGGAGTGTTAAAATAAGTAATTACTCCCTCATGCAAAATAATCTAGATAAATCTAAGTTAGTTTGAGTTCAATTTAAATTAGAAAATTCAAGTCTAGCATGAGTTTGCATGAGGTAATTAGCTACAGAAAAGTCAAGTCTAGTGTGAGTTTACATGAAGTAGTTAGTCAGAGCTAGATTTAGTTAATAAGCTCGTTATAAAGTATAAATAAAACCCATTGGGTTTGCATGTGATCATTGAGTTGATGATTAATAAAATATTAGGGAGCAGCTGAGGACTTGTGATGTGCATATTTTATTTTTCCTTCATCTCTGCCTTTCTAAAAGTCACCACACATAGAAGAGAACCCTTGTAATTCTCATATCAAGCATCTTTTGAACTTGTACCGCCTACTCCTCCTTATTCTTGGGCAATTTTTTTCCACATCGGTCAATAGTCTAGTGAAAATATTTTTAACGTGTTCAACGGGGTCCTTCATACTCACTAGGACTTCCTCCTCTTCCACTTTAATTTTCTTTTCCAGTTCTACAATCCTTCCAATGATCACAATCTATTGCACTGATACTAGTCCGCTTTCTTGTTTTCAGATTGTTTAGCATGCAACTACTATATATATAACACTAAAATGGGAAGTAGCTCTCTTGTTTTCAGATTGTTTAGTATGTGAATACTATATATATAACACTAAAATGGGAAGTAGCTCAGAAATAAATTGACCTGCTCATTCTTTTCATCTGAGGTAAAAAAAAGAAAGAATAATTTTCAAGCACATGAGTAGCATTCTAATAAAATCTCCAACTAACTTTGTTTTGTGAAAATATGCAACTGAAATGGACCCGACCCTAACGATGTGATTTTACTTTCCATTAATTATTATTCTTATTCTACCAAAGTAGAGAGACATAATTGGTAAAGTAGAAACTTTTGTAAAGAAACATAACTTTATTTTCAACAATTTCAAGTAAATTATTTAATATAAATAGTCAGTTTGGAAAATCAATCGTACATCTTGAATTCAAATTCTTTGAGCATTAAAACTGAGAGTATATATATATATACTTTATTTTCAACAATTTCAAGTAAATTATTTAATATAAATAGTCAGTTTGGAAAATCAATCGTACATCTTGAATTCAAATTCTTTGAGCATTAAAACTGAGAGTATATATATATATATATTCTTCATACCTACGAGTAGACCTAAATCGAAAAAAAAATGAAAACACATGAAAGAAGTGTTTTCCCTCCATGATAATATCATGTATCAAGTGTTTTTATTATTTTTTATTGTGAATGTAAAAATATTTGTTTGTTAGTATAAATTTTGTGTTTTGTGTTGGTAAAGTTTTCAATTCTTACTTGACCATAAAATGAGCTTCAACCAAGTAATATCACAAATGTATATGTTTTATATTACTATCAACTAGATTAATCTGCATTCATTCCTAATGCCAAACTAACCAATGATTTAATGCAATTATTTATCGTCACTATTGATGTAATTTCAAATATTTTACAAATTATGCTGCACCATTCTTGAAAAAATTCATGTAGCTTGTTCAAACCCATTAACTATAATGTATTTTGAAGAGGGATAGTCGATATTGGCTTTCAATTTGATGAGTTGAAAAAATTCATGTAGCTTGTTCATACCCATTAACTATAATGTATTTTGAAGAGGGACAATCGATATTAGCTTTGAATTTGATGAGTTGGACTTAAGGAAGACTTTATACAAGTTTGTAGCCACTTTTATATAATAATTGGAGAGGATTCTAACATTTCAAGCAATAATAATATGCAGACATGGATTTTGAATAAATTCATAATCTTCCAACAAGGAAGAAGAATAGAGATTTCTCGTAGATAGGCTAACACCTAAAATGCACAAACCCAATTGTGTTTATATTAGTAACCATACATTTGATATTTCCCTATTCAACCACAAAATATATTTTTTTTCTAGTCAAACTAATAAATAGACCCATTTTATAAACACTAAGATTTATCACAAGTGTGGTAACATTAAATAAATTACATAAAACTTTCAAAATAAAATGAAAAACAATTGTTTAACCTACATTAACAAAAAAATTCAATGAGTGTTTTTTATATATTATCCATGTCCCATGGATTTGGAAATGGTGTGACTCTTAACCTTTAAGCATTAGGTTTCAATGTACATGCTTTATGTTTAAGTGTGTACAATCTAGGATATTTTTCTAATAAGTCCAAAGATCCACTATGGATGAGTCTATTCCTATAAGAGCCTCGAGTTAGAGAGCGCCCAAGAGAGTTGAAAAACTGAAGTCACCAACGAGCGTGTTTAACTGAATGGGTGTGTGATGGGAGAGTCACGTGTAGCGGGTGCGTTTAATCAATGGGTGTAGTGGTCATAACGGTGGGTGTCCGCCCAACTTGCAGACGAGGCATGCAGAGGAGTCATGTGAACGGGATGCAGAAGGGCATGTAGAGGATTCATGCAGATGGGGCGTACAAATGAGTGTAAGGAGGAGTCGTGCGAACGAGGCATATAGACGAGTGTGTGGAGGAGTCGTGAGGACGAGTGTGCAGACAGATGTGAGACGGGTGAAAAATTCGGGTCAGTTGTGTGAGATTCAGAAGTCACACAGGTCGATCAAGCTACACGAGCTACACGAGTCACATGGGTTGGGTCAGTTTTACGAAATGTGTTGAACGGGTCAGGCTGGTTGAACGGGTTGAATGGAATTGCTGGTTCATAAATCGTTTAGAAAAAAAACATATATATTAAATGAAATGAAGTTAATTCAAGGCATCAACTCAAGTGCAGTTCGTATAACACTTCGAGTGAAGGGCGAAGGCAAAGGAGGGAAAATGAAGTTGTGGGAAGTTCGGCTGAAATGCAGGGCATAGTAGGGCATGTGGCTGCCTAGGAGAGTTGAATGAAGATTCCATATGAGTTTTTTGAAAAAAAATTCCACACAAGTTTTCTCAACGAGTTTGGCACACGAGTTTTATTAATGAGTTTGTGATTTTTCTGAACGATTTTTCACATGGGTTTTGGAAACAAGTTTTCTGCCCAACCTAGTCAAGCCGAATGAAAATTGTGCATGGGTTATATGAGTTGCAAGTTCAGGATTCACGTGAACAGTGCAAAGGATTGCATGATATGGGTAGACAATCGGGCAGGCTTGAATGACAAGCTGCAACGACTAGTGCACTGGGGTAGATTGTCGTATAATTGTATTTTATTGTAAACTTGTAAAATAATTTTGCAAAATTTTTTATAAGTGATTGGGAAGACTTGATAGGAAGTTTCCCCTCCCTTCATGAATGTCTGTACATTGTTGTTTATTTCTGTTTTGATGATGTTGCACATGTTATGAAGTAGATGCTAAAGAAAATAATTGAACTTAAATGAATGTTATTTCGATTGCATAATTGAAGAAACACTTGAGTGAAAAATAAACTAAGTGTTGGAGGTTGGGCATAGTTCGTAAACATGAGTAGTGGGAAACAAAAATGTTAGACAGTGTCACATCGTGCTCACGAGTGGAAGTCACCATTAGCATGGAACCTTGACAGATGGTATCAGAGTAAGAATACAACTATGTGTGCAGTTGGTATTAGAGCTGAAGCATTGTGTAGAGGTCATAGTGCGACACTAGGGAAGTTTTTGAAGGGCAAGGAAACAAGTTGGGGTCAAGCTAAATGAAGTTATGGAAATCATAAGGGTTGTTCAAAAACTTGAAGAAATGGCATAATTTTGGAAGGATAAGAGGAAGAAACACTATGAAGAGCTTATACATTGTTGTTTATTTCTGTTTTGATGATGTTGCACATGTTATGAAGTAGATGCTAAAGAAAATAATTGAACTTAAATGAATGTTATTTCGATTGCATAATTGAAGAAACACTTGAGTGAAAAATAAACTAAGTGTTGGAGGTTGGGCATAGTTCGTAAACACGAGTAGTGGGAAACAAAAATGTTAGACAATGTCACATCATGCTCACGAGTGGAAGTCACCATTAGCATGGAACCTTGACAGATGGTATCAGAGTAAGAATACAACTATGTGTGCAGTTGGTATTAGAGCTGAAGCATTGTGTAGAGGTCATAGTGCGACACTAGGGAAGTTTTTGAAGGGCAAGGAAACAAGTTGGGGTCAAGCTAAATGAAGTTATGGCAATCATAAGGGTTGTTCAAAAACTTGAAGAAATGGCATAATTTTGAAGGATAAGAAGAAGAAACACTATGAAGAGCTTATGCAGGAGTGGGAGAACTTGAACTACATAGAGGATAGGCTATTGGATGTGTGGAGGGCCTTGAACACTTTCCATGGGAAGTTTGCTAAACTTGAGGAAATTAATGAGAAACTAAGTAGAATCCAAGAAATCATGGACGAACGAGTTTTATTAAGGAATAAACAAGCCAAGTTGTAGGATGACGTCAAGGAACTTGAGGAAGGGATTAATAGGAATCTTCTTGATCGCAAATGCATTTTTATAGAGGAATATGAGATTGATTACATTGACATGCTTGGGGCTTACTATCAAGAAATGAAGGAAGATTTGGAAACAATGGGAGCACTCTGAGTTGAGGAATTAGTTGTGTGTCGAGTAGGTGCAGTTGGACAGTATGCGGAGGATGAGCTTGAAGCTAGACCAGGTTCAATTTTCTCAAACATGCCGAGAGGGGAAGTAGCATACCTCAAGAGGACGGTCATGTCGAATCATAAGGAAAAAGACATTTCTAAGGTGGAATTGTTGAAGAAGGTCACAGAAGTAAGATGCAAGAAAAATCCTATGGAGGATAGAGATGCCTTGAGGTTGCGTTTTGTGCAGGTGACCGTATGTGGAAAGAAGTTTGATGCATTTCTTGACACTAGGGCTACACATAGTTTCCTTAACAAGAAGGTAGTAACGTATTTGAAGTCAAAGGTTGGAATGGAAAGGGAGTTGAATGGTTTCAAATCTTTTAACTCGAGCATGAAGGTCGTCAATGGTATTCAGAGGGATACACGGGTGAAGGTGGGTCAGTGGTTTGGAAAGTTGGATATGAGGGTGATTGAGATGGATGATCATGCTATGGTCATGGGGCAAGAATTTTTAGTAGAATCAAATTCCATACCGATGGTGGACCATGACATACTCTTGATTACAACTAGTGGGAAAACCATGATCATGTCGATGAAAAGGAAGATTCGTTTGGGGTATCGTCCAATGATTTATTCGATGATTTGTATGAGAAGAATTCAAATGTGTAGCATGAACATGTAGAGCGATAGGAGGTGAGATGTTTAACTCAAACAAAAAAGGAGAAGAGGATGCTTGAATTTATTGCACAAGTCATAAAGAAAAAGGAGAAGGATGTGACTTCTACCATAGAGCTTCACCATGAAATTATTGATGAGAGAGGAGGACCGAGTACTTTTTCTAAGGAAACTGATGGAGGGGACTATATAGCTAGAGATATGAATGGTATTGTGGAATATTGTAGATATGTTATAGGCATCTATGACTTTTAGTTGATGAAAGGAAGACTTGAGAAGATTGGATGTATGAAGGAAGAGGTTGTTGTTGTGTAGGATTACTTGAGGACACAACATCAATCTGATACAAGGGTGGATGAGAGTTAGGGAGGTAACTTCTTGGCCCTTGTCATGCACTATAAATTTGGGTATGGGTGGGTGCAATTCCTCAATGAGGAGGATTTGAATGCACCACTGTGACAAAGGGGCCTTAGGAGAAGAGGCTTGGCAGCATAAAAGATGCTTGGATGGATGTGTTTGTTGGTCTATGACCATGAGAAACACATGGACGATAACATTGATGGAAAAATATTGCAGATGGGATGGAGATTTCTTCATGGGCTTGGATATGGATTATTTATCATTGACGGAGATGGGAGAGTTCTTGATCGAGTTGAAGTTGTGACAGGATGTTAGAGAAACAATCGTCAAAGGTATGAGGAGGTGTGTTCTCATGTATTGAGCATGATAGTTGGACTCATCAATCGACTACTTCGAGACATGGGGGAGCTTAACGTGTTGATATATGTTGGATTTGAGTAGGATTATCATAGAAATAGTTCACATGATGATGATGATACATGGTAGATTAGCATGATATATGTTGCAGTGATAACATACAACCGAGTTGGAGGGAGAAACCTTACACATTATATGGTCATATGGAGGATTGTGATGGGTGTGACTGATGCCCATGGATTGAGGAGTCTTAACCACATATAAAGTCATGAGCCTTGGTGGAGGTTTGTGCGACGGAGGCAGAGATTTAGGCAGGATGGACATTTGATGCTGGAGCTGGTGAAACTTTGGGACTTTTGATCTTGGCGATGGAGTTTTCTAGGTTGTTGTTGTCAAGGGAAACAACCTTTTAGAGTGGGAGAGGATGTAAGGGCCTCGAGTTGGCGAACACTCGAGAAAGTAGAAAAATTGAAGTCACCGACAGGCGTGTTTAACTGAACATGTATGCGATGGGTGAGTCACCCATAGCAGAAATGTTTAACCAATGGGTGTAGATGTCATAATGGTGGGTTTCCACCAAACGTGTTGACAAGGCGTGCGGATGGGCCTGCGGAGGAGTCGTGCAGACAGTCGTGCGGACAGGCATGCGGACGAGCGTGCAGAGGAGTCTTATGGATGGGCGTCTAAACATGTTTGCGATGAGTGAACAAGTCAGGTGGGCATGTGAGCTGCACGAGTCACACGGGTCAAACGAGCTACATGGATCACACGAGCTACATGAGTCACACAAGCTTTAGGAGTCACGATTTGCACGAGTTACACGAGCTCCACGAGTCACACAGGTCGAACAAGATGAACGAACGGGTTGGGTCAGTTGAATGAAATGTGCTAAATGGGTCGGGTCGAATGAACGAAATGTGTTGATCGGGTAGGGTCCGTTGAATGGTTCGAACAGACATGTTGGTTCATAAATCGTTTGGACAACAAGAATATGTATTGAATGAAGTGAAGTTCATTGAAGGCATCAACTTAATTGTAGTTCACATAACACTTCGGGTGTAGGGCGAAGGCACAAGAGGGAAAATAAATTTCTGGGAAGTTCAAGTGAATTGCAGGGCATGCAAGACTGTGACAGGACATGCACCTGCCTAGGCAGGCCGAACAAAAATTATACACGAGTTTTTAGAACGAAAATTCCACACACATTTTCTAAATGAGTTCGGCACATGGATTTTCTAAATGATTTTGGCACACGAGTTTTATGAATGGGTTTTTCACATGAGTTTTGGAAACCATTTTTCTGCATGAGTCAGGTCTGCATGACCCGGGCGGTCTATATGACCTAGGTGGGTTGCATGGCTTTGGTAGGTTGGACGACCTAGTAAGGCTAAACGAAAATTGTGCACAGGTTGTACAAGTTGCTAGTTTCGGATTTGGATGAATAGTGCAGAGGATTGCACAACATGGGTAGACAGTCAGGCAAGCCTGAACGACAGGCTGCACAGATTAATGCACTAGGGTAGATTGTCACACAATTGTATTTTATTGTAAAATTGTAAAATAACTCTGCAGAAGATTTTATAAGTGATTGTGTTGACTTGATTGGGAGTTTTCCATTCCTTCATGAATGTGTGTACATTGTTGCTTATTGTTTCGATTGGGAGTTTTCCATGCCTTCATGAATGTGTGTACATTGTTGTTTATTGTTGTTTTGATGATGTTGCACATGTTATGAAGTAAATGCTAAAGAATGCTAAAGAAGATAATTGAACTTAAATGAATGCTATTTCCGTTGCGTAATTGAATAAACACTCGAGTGAAAAATAAACTAAGTGTTGGAGGTTAGGAGTAGTTCGTAAACTTAGAGTAGTGGGCAACGAAAATTTAGATGGTGCTGCACCATGCTCAGGAGTGGAAGTCACCACTAGCGTGGGGTCATGACAATGCTTATCTTTAAGTTTTATCTTAAAGTATAAATATGATCAATACTACGTAATGCTCTATTTATCTTAAAGTCGAGTTAACAAAATTACTAACTTCTTTTGTTTTTTTTATAATTTTAAATACCATCAAATTTAATCCCTACTAATCAGATAACCCATTTAACTTAAGAAAACATTTTGATGTTTATTAAAACTAATTTTTTACTATTTTATATCATATATTATTTAAAATTAATATATATGTGAAAACAACTCTATGGAAAACTTTATCCAAACCTAATTATTTTCTAACCAAACTCGAACCCAAACCATATGAAACTTTATCCAAACCTAATTATTTTCTAACCAAACTCCAACCCAAATCATATGAATTAGAGAGCCCAGATCATATGACTCAGCATAACTGGTCTCTTTCACTTAAAAATATTGACCTGTCACACTGTATTCCCGTTCTCTGAGGTGGTTGAAATATAGGCACCCTCTCGAAAATTTTAACTCAAAACAATATTCCAGTGTCTTAATTTTTGTGTTGCAGTATTCCAGGTTTTTTCTGCGGGTCAAAACTTATATGTTTACTTACCGGTTATGCATTTTCTGTACAGACAAGGTAACCTGTAAGAAGATTCCATGATAAGGTAGCATTGAAGCATAATAATTGAACTCTTTCAATGAGTAAAGGAGAGTAATGGCCACTGCAATGTCATCGTCATTGCCATTCTCTGAGATCTCCAGAGCGCTTGCTTTTACATTTCGGCAACATTTTCGGCACAGCAGTTAATCATGGGTAAAGTGATGCTTTTACTTTTCAGAAAAACGTCCAAAGAAACAGATAATTAGTAGCAAAGTGGGGACTGTTTCGATATTGGTCTGCGTAATCAATTTTCTTTGTGCTTTTTATGTTATTAAGAAGGATTCGCCAAAATTTATATCTGACCATGTAGTTTTCGTTCTTTCTTTCATGAATGATTGAAAAGATATACATCACTCTACTTTATTTTCAAGCCAATATATTCCTGTGCGTGGAATGGGATGGATAAAGAAAATGTCTTTAAATAATGTTGGAGTCTCTGTTAATTTCTTTTGAGCATTTGCTATTTCGACACTTACATTACTATAAACTAACTGACTTTATATATATATCAAATTGTCATTTTACATATATCATTTACATTACTATAAAATATGAACTTTTTATTTTAAAGTACACGAAATGAATGTAACTCAAAGGGAAGGAAAATAACTGATCTTCCGTGAACTTCCCGTGTTATATTTCATTCTATACATTTAGTGAAGAAATTTTTTTTTGGAAAATAAAAATGTTATTATAAAGATAAAAAAATATAATTGAAGCTTGCACAATAGAATAAGCTTTAACTCTATAATACGTGTTTTAATGTTTTTTAAGAAGGGAAATTTGATTTATGGAAAGGATAACATTATTAGGAGATTTTATTCATTAATGATGGTTTTTGGGGTTTTGATTATAGTTAGAGGAAGAAAATATGGACATTGTCTTTGAAAAAGAACATCTAGGAATAGAAAGAGGTAATGATCCAACTATTGATTCCAAGCTTCCTAAGGTACTACTCGAAAGAGGTCTAGAATCACCACAAATATTTTTGAGGGGATATTCCACTACCAAGTGGGATGTGGGTTCCATTACGAATATTTATGCCATGAAGAATGTATTTTAGGGCCTTAACCATATTCTAGGAAGGAAAACAAGACTATTAGGCTTTAAAATAAACTTTTATAATCCATGGAGCATGAATAACACTCCAAACCATCACACAAGCACACTTATGAAATCTTTGTGAGTTGGATATGTGTATTATTACAAGGGGTTTTACTCCAAAGATGAGTTTTGGGTATTTCACTATGGTGTTACATGGAAAATAAGGATCTTATGCCCTAAATGACTTTTTAGGACTTCAGGTTAACAACAAGATGTTGAATCACCATATAACTCCTAATTTAAAGGGGATTTTACATCACCATGAATCACCATATAACTCCTAATTTAAAGTGGATTTTGCATCACCAAGGTCTTCCTAGAATCCACGAAATTACATTATTTACGTTAAACGTCACATTTTGTTTTAAAAAACCTCTTTCCATTCTATTTAGGATCCTTTGCAGTTTTCATTTTAGGTTTGAGCAACACCATTTAAAACAAAATGGTTTCACTATGTTCACATGTTGAATTAATACAACATTGACTTCCATAGCTAATGCCTCATATATTTGTATCACATGAGTCTTTTTCTCATTCCTTCTTCCCAGATTATCCTTCTCCATAAATTCAAATGCTTTATGCTATTATACTCCACACATATAGTAGGTAATGATGTATCTACCCTTGGATCTTCAAAACCCTTTTCCTTCACCAATGTGGTTATATCATTTGGTTATTTGACTACTAATTACTTCATCCTCTCTCTCTTTGCTTGAAAATCCTCTGATAGCTCTCACACTTCCTCCACCTTTAAGATTCTTTCCTCTACAATTCTACATCCACTTCCTATTGAACTTTTTCATGACCTATAAAGAAGCTTGACACGCTTCATCCATGCTTCAAAAATGATGGGTACTCATCTCATCTTGAATCTAGAATTTGAATCCATTCACATACCTTTCTACCATTTCAGTACTCCAACTTTTTAGTCTTGATTGAAGCAACAATTTGAAGAATTGTTGAGTATAGTGCATCAATTTTCCTTGAAATATAGAGTATCTAAACTAGGCATCAAAAGCACAAAAAAAATATTTCCTACATTCTTCATTTTCCCATGTTTATCTTGGCCAATTGTATTCTCCCCATTCTTCGATATTAATGAAAAAATATGTTTAACATATCTTTATCAACATTTCATCTAGGTTTTTATCTTCTTCTCCTACTTGTCTACTCTATCTTTCTACACAACATACCACTAGAGTGTAGCGCACCCTTTCAATTTTTTTTGTTGCAAAATGAACCCTATTAGTGTCTTGGACATTTTCCTACTCAAAGTATTGATTAATCCCTCCTATATAATGCATGAGAGTCTCAACTTTTGAGCTATCATGATAGCAAGAAATTTCCACCCTTGCATTAGCTTTATCCCTAAATAATTAGATCAAGTGCTCAATTTGGTCTCTTCATCAACATTTCATTCTTCCTCCATCTTGTGTACTAAATTTAATATGTTATAACACTATTATATATAGTACCTGTTGTAACTCCTAGAGACAGCCTTGAGTTGTTAAAGACCAATGCCTAAGACATCTTAAAGACAAGAGGATTTAAAAGGTATTTTGCATGTTGATAGGAAGGGACCTCTTGTTATAGAATGATGGTTAAATTTTTTTTTATTGGTCTAAGATATATGAGAGGGAATTAGTAGGAATGATATCTAGCTGTATAATGAAAGAGCTACTCAAAATGGATATATAGTACCTTTATTCTCTAACTCTTCATATTTCCTTTTTAATTCCCCCATTTCCCAATTCATTCCACCTACTTTATTTGGTCCTCTTCATAGTGGCATCCTTAGAATTTGTATCATCATCCTATACTCAACTACCATTCATAATCCATTCTTTTAGCATTGACTCCCAACACTATTTTTCCAATAGACAAGCTAAAATGATTCTATCTCAGGTCTCCTTGATTCCATAGTTGCGTAGGAACTAATATCATTATATTCATCTCTTTAGAGATTATTAGTTTTGATGATTGTAAAAATTCTAAGCTGGGGTTGAACCTTGCTCCAATACCATTTGATGTATGAGTTGATTTTGTAAGGCCCTATGACAACTACATAACTTTATTGGCACCGAAAAAGTGTACTAAACATAGAAGTAGCATTGAATCACAATATGTAGTCACTACAAAAAAAATATGGATATAACTAACAATATGAACAATAGCAAACAAAAAAAAGGGACAACATCAAGTGTTTTATTTAATCATACACCAATATTGGCCTTTGGATTACAATATGGAAGTGAGTCTCTACATATTTCATATTATTAGCAAAATGGAATAGTTCTCCTACAAAATTCTCTTAGATTTCCCTACACGCGAATTGGTATTCATTCGTCTTCTTTAGTTATAGGTTGCTAGAGTTGCACCTCTCCTCCAACTAATTCCTATTTTTTAGCCGAGAGGCTCATTCTACAAACCAGTGTGGGGGCATGCGTAATTTTTCCCGTCCTTTCTTTCGTCCGTTGAGTTGACACGTGCTCTAAATAGAAAGATAATATCGTCTATAATAATAATAACAATTTTTTTTGTAAAGTAATTAGAATTAAAAAAAAATGTGTGAGTAATATGTTTAAACGTTATACTTTTCCAAAATATTTCAGTAGGAGATTTAAATAAACTATTTAAGATATATGTTAACTAATTTAGGCTAATAAAATGTTTGTATGTGCATGTTATGTAAAATATTTTAATGTTGGTTATGTATATATTATATATCATTTTAAAAAATTATGCATATATCATGAAAAATTAAGTTTCTATGATCAGAATGTTTATTTGGTCCTATATATACTCTATATAGCATTGAGAAATACAATTTAAACATTGAAAAATTACACATTGTATTTTTCACTCTAAATAAGCCTGCATGTGAAGAAATTTGATCCTCTCGGCTCATGTTAGATCCATACTTAAGATGGATATATTTTGGTATAACATTTCCTTAGCCTATTCAATTCACATAGAAATCCAATAGTATTTGAAGCAATTCACCTTCACCTATGACATCTCCATGAATTCCCAACGGTAGTGCATAGCCAATCTCTCTTTAAGTGTGTGAATTCCTTCTCACGTGTTCTTCTTTTATGATTTTGTAGCAACATGTAGATCCATAGTAATTTGTAGCAACATAAATCCATAATAAGGAAAAAGAAATTTCCAGTATTTACTTCTATAACAACCACACATTCCTTCCATAGCTAAGAATGTGTGATGCATGATTACACAAGCCTAAGGAGGCTCTACACTAGATATAATGTTATATGATTCATAATAGTATTAACCATTAAATTATCTATGATGTTATATCTCTCTTTACATATTTCAAGTAATCCATGAGGTGTAGATCACTTAGTTTTTGTAGGTTTAGTCCCCACCAAGTTTGAGGCGCAAACCTAATAGGGAGGGGTTGAGGATGAGAGCCACCTTTGAGGGAATTAAACTATCCCAAAGGACATCCAAACTTGACCAAGCTTCACCACAATTGTTATGGCATCCTACTAATTGAACTCCTCCAGGAGGATGAAAGAAAAAGAAAAGGGAAACTTGAAAAATATACAAGCAAGATTTGCATATTATGGTTTGCATTTAGAGGAATCCGTTTAGTATGAAATGTGGAGATATTTAAGAAATCTCAAAAACTACATTTATGAGTTCTACCATTCAATATTCAAGATGATCATGGTGTTACACTTCACATCAATTATTAAATTTTATTTTTAAGAAATTTTGTGGTTAATTTTGTTAAACATTGAATAGAATTTTTAAAGATAATTTTTTTATGAATTAAAAGATGTATTTAAAATCATGAGAAATTACAAACTCACCTAAAATTGTATAATCAAATTCTGGTTAAAAAGATAATAATTATTAGTAATTAAATATGAAAATTATATATGACTTTATCGAAGGACGAATCTAGATGCATTACACTTGTGGGGATGGTATTGGTGTCATGCATCGAGATCTACGACTTCTCCCCTTCATCAACTGCCATATCTATTTCTCTAACTCAGATCTAGATGTGCAACAAATAGAGTGGAACTTTCAAGGCGGAACAGAGTGTGCAAAAAAATATTTAGATGATTTGTTTTAGGTATTTATCAAAACCCTTAATGGAAAATCGATCCTGCAAAGGGTGCATGGAATGGATCTAGTGACAAATATGAAGCAAAGAACCAAAAATATCACAGTTATTCATGCTTCTTTACAAAGTTTGATTTTTTTTTTTTTCGGAAAAGTATTGTAGGATGTGATCGAGTTGAAAGAATATGGTGTACAAAGGAACACTCACATTATTCTGAATTTGAGATTACAAGGCAGTGGGATCGAGTTGAAAGACTATGGTGTACAAAGGAACTCTCACATTATTATGAATTTGAGATTGCAAGGTAGTGGGATCGAGTTGAAAGACTATGGTGTACAAAGGAACTCTCACATTATTCTCAATTTGAGATTGCAAGGCAGTGCCCCAAGAGTGAGCTTTCCTCACGGGTCATCTTCTGCTGGTAGTGGCTTGACCTCGTTCGGAAATTCCAAGGGATCTACTTCATTCAAAGACACTCTCAAAGGGAAGGCTACAATTTGAGGTAAATCTGAACAAACTCTCAATATTCTTGGACCCTATATTGTGGAGCAAATGAATGAAACTCCAGTCATGATAGTAGATATCCCAAAGATCAATAATATTTTTACAACATATCAATCCTAGGTAATCATTTGCAATATCAATGGTTTCTCACCAAAACCCGTGGATCTTTTTCAATGGATCTTTACGAATTAGATGGTAAACTATGAGATTCACTTATGCTCAAAAGGTTTTTTCACAGTAAAATTTGAATCATCACAAGCTAGATACCAAGTTATACATGAGGGTCCATGGTTTTAGGGAAATTCGAGACTATTTGTCATACCATGGTTCACATATTTTGATGCTAATTCAATGATGGTCTCCGAAATACTGGTCTAGGTAAGACTGCATAACTTACCCATTCATTTCTAGCATCCAATGGTTCTTGAAGGAATTGGAAACACACTCGGGAGATACATCAAGATGGATACATAAAGAACTAAAGAATCAATTTATAGTTTTTCCAGGATATGTGTTGAGGTAGACCTTAGTAAAGGACTACCCGACCATATCTTTTGGACACACGGGAACCAATGTTGGACCTAGTTATTAGATTATGAGAACGCAACATTTTGGTGATGTTTATGTCTTCAAACTAGACATTTACAAACCACATGTCCTTTTGAGAAGAAAGATCCCAGGAAGAGAAAGAAACCAGTCAAAAAGCCTAAGGGATGGCAATTCCCAACATCAAAACCTGAAGATGAAGAGGAAGAGGAGGACTTGGGACCACTCACCACTCAGGACAAACCAAATCCACCGACATCCCCGATGAATGAATATTTAAACTAGGAAGGAATAGCGGTATGAGTTTAACAAAATCTAAGAGAGGAAGGACACACAAGCCAAGAAATGTCGAAGGAGAAGGAGATATGAGGCTTCAAATGACCTTATACATCTGAGAGCTCTGACTTAGATAAGGAACATGTGAGGAAGACATGAGAGAACCAACTAACTATTGTTACAACCACTCCTAATAAAGGAGGATGGTGAAAAGTAAAAATAAAAACAAAGAAGAAAAGGGTAACTAAGCCCTGTTACTTAGGCCCTTGTTTATATTTTGTTTTTCTATTTTTTTTTTAATTATTTGGGCACTTGAGTGGTGCTGTCTAAAACAGTGAAAGAATGCACAATGTGCATCTAAATATATAACTTTTTATAAATCAATACAAAATTATGATTTTCCCACATAAAAAATAAAAAAATAAAAATAAAAACTTATATAGAAAATAAGGAATAAAAACTATAACTTTTGTTTTAATATAAAAGTAAAAAATGTGAGATACTCATTTAAAATGTATATAGATTATTAGGAATTTGGCTTGTGATCCATAAATTGTGATTGAAACCTTTCCGTGAAAATCACATAAAAGTAGATTTGGTTATCGCGTTTGGAACTATGGTTCATCATCAGGACAAGATCTTGTCCTGATGATGAACCACACTCGCTGGTTCCCAAATTTATTTTTATGTAATTTTCACCAAAAAATTTCAATCACAATATATAAATTATTTATAAATATAAATGTATTATAAAATAAATAACATAAATATATTAAATAACATAATATTTAAAAAAACATAATATGTGCAAATAAATAAATAATTTTGCAAAAGCCGTCCAAAACATGCTGAGGAATTGGCCTGAATAATTAATTAAAATTAAAATTTATTAAAAGTACATCATAAATTTCATAAAACATAAATCCATATCCATTCTTGGAAACATCCTATGATTGTAAGTTCACTTGGTACCAGACCCAGACAAACACTGAAAACGTAACATATAAAATGGTGAACTTGGCACGAACGAAAGCAAACCAATATGAATCTGTTGTGGACTAGGCAGCTTTGCCCCACATGCGTTTAGGGTTTTCAGATTGGCGTGTGCATTCATAGAAGGTACAGTATCCTTCTAAAACAGTAATGACGAGAACACAAATTCCAATGAAAAGAGCGATAATTTTCCATGGCCTCGACAGATACTCCTCATAGAATTCCCGCAGAACGCTTTTGATTTTGCTCTTATAATACTTCCTGATTAGCACTTCCCGGAGCGTTAGTTTCAGCTCCTCTGGGGGCTCCAAGTGACCTGTAAAGAATGGCTGGCATATACCGTCCCACATCTTAGCCACATACTCGTCCGTCAACATGAGGCTCGGGCGACGAATAACATCAGAATCTCTGAGCAGGCTAACGTCATCGGGTGTGTCGATGAGGCAGTCCATGAGCCCAACGTAGCGCGTCACGGAGTTGCGACGAGCAGGGTCGTTGAACTCCAAGGCAACCATGTTCCTCAAGAACACTTCTGTGTGGGTATGGGATACAGTGATCCGCGGAAGGTACAGGGTCTCTGAGTATTTGTCGAATCGGATCTTTTCCCCTGGGTCAGAGAAGGACTGGAACTTAATCCCGGCCTTGTCCAACTGCCCTGCGTTATAAGAATTGAGAAAATCGTGATGACCTGTCTTGCTTGGGTGACTGATGAAAATACCGCCAACTGTTGCAATAGTGTCCTCAAGAAAGAGTTTCATCTTTTGAAAGAGGCGCAGATTTGGCTCCTGCCCCTTTATGTCAGCTTTCATATCCAGGAAGGGCGAAACTATTGCCTGCATGCAATCCAGAAAATGTAGCTTCGTTGCAACTGCATCATTAGTTAGCTCAGTGTCCAACTTCTCTATGTCGATTGCATCGAAAGGAGACAACGCCGTGTACGTCTTCCTCAACAGGTAAGAGTAGTCTCGCTCGTGTTCTGCATCACTTAAAGCTTCTTTAACGTTCTCGAAAACTTCTTTCAACAGAGAGAATGGGATCTGATTCTCCAGCTTCAGAATGTCGCACTTTATACATACCTGAAGCGCACTGAAATTGCTCATGTCATCAAGAGTACCCGTGGTCTCTGACTGAGGATGCCCGGATGTGAACAAGCTGAACAAGAAACGTAACAGAAAGGTTGAATCTACGGCCATCATCAGAGCGAAGTTCGTATAGTTCTCGCCTTCTTCTATTTTCCAGTCATAGAACCGCTCAATATCCGACCGTTTTCTCTCGATTGCTGCAATTATGGACTGGAAACTCTTGCCATGATTGGGCAGTTTCTGCGACAGTGCAGCCGCGGACTTGACTTTGTACGCCTCCGCGGTTGAGATCGTGAGACTGCCACTCTGAAACGTGCCTCTTGCAGAAGAGGCGATATCTCCCTTGAGCTTCCAATGGTGGTATGGCCCAAGCGATATAAACCGCGGAACGTACGCCTCAGGATTGACATTCTTGAGCGCCGCGGCCACCCGTGGAAGAGCAACATCGTAATTCTTATCGTCAAGCATCTTTCGAATTTGTAGCACCCACTCCTCCTTAATCACCAGCGGTTCTTCCACATCTGCCAACAGTGTAGTGGCAATCTTTTTAACTTGTTCAACGCACTCCTTCATACTCACAAGCGCTTCCTCCTCTTCTACTTTAATTTTCTTTTCCACTTCAGCCATCCTTCTACTTATCACAATCTACTGCACTGCTGCTAGTCCACTCTCTTCTCTTCAGATTGCTTAGTACTCAAAAACTATGTATCGCACTAAACTGGGAACCAGGTCGGAAATCAATCTATTGAGAAAATAAATTGATCTGCCCATTCTTTTCTTCTGAGTTAAACTAAAGAAAGTAGAATTGACAAGCAAATGAAAATCTTTCGAATAAAATCTCAACTTTCTTTTGAGAAAATATGAAACTGGAATTGACCCAGCCCGAACTCTATGATTGTCTTTCCTTTAATTATTATTCTTACTGTACCAATGGAGAGCAACAGAATTGGTAAAGTAGAAACGGTTAAATAACTGATAAAGCAGAGCAGCATAACTTTATTTTCAAGCACATCCGGTTAAATATGTAATAGAAATAGTCAGTTTGGAAAATCAATCCTACATCTTAAATTCAAATTTTCTGATCATTCAAACTAACCCAGTATGATAGCATTTTAACATTTAATACTGCCAATTTGTTACTATCCTACATTATATTTCATTTTGAAAATATATATATATATATATATATATATATATATAATCATTTAATTTTAAGGTTACTGTCAAGTCAGACATCGAATTAGTGTATGAGATTTTCTTGTTTGTGAGATAAGGGATCTTAGTAACGATTTGATTACTAATTCTACTAAAAGCATAGATATGCCATCCTTTGTGATTTTAAATCTATGAACTTTTAGAAAAAAACACATACTCTTAACCATTAAACCCACTCAAACTCTATATATATAAATAAACATAAAACTTTATTCAAGCCTAATTATTTCTTAAACCAAACTTGAGCCAAATCTTATGAATTAGAACGCGAAGTTGAACCCAAATTATATGACTTAGCGCATATTAACTGGTTTCTTTCACTAAAAGATAGACCTATGACACTGTATAAAGTGACCGAAATATGAACACACACTCAAATTTTTTTACCTCAAACAGTATTGCAGCTGTCTCACTTTTGTGTTGCAGTATTCCAGTTTTCTCTGCGGGTCAAAACTTATTTGTTTATTTACCGGTTATACATTTCCTGTACAAACAAGATAACCTGTAACACGTTTTCTTTATTCGTGTAAAAAAGATTCCATGATAAGGTAACCTGGAAGCATAATAACTCGTTTCTCTCATTGAGTATAGGAGACTGATGGCCATTGCGATTCACTGTATAGCTAAAATATCACAGAGATTTCCTGGGTGTTTGCTTTTCCTTTATGGAAAAATTTCCATTGCAACATAATTATGGGCAAAGTGGTGCTTTTGCTTTTCAGGAAAACAACCAAAGCAGCAGAGAATTAATACCAATGTGGGCACTGTTTGCATTATCCCACATTAACAATTTTCTTTGTGCTTTTTATCTTATTAAGAAGGATTGGCCAAAATTTATATCTGACAATGTTTTCAGGTTTTCGTATGATTGAAAAGATGTCATTAAATCGAACAGAAATCACTTTACATTATTGTCAAGCCAATATTTCCACTATTCTTCTATGTGGGGTGTAGGGAATCTAATGGATAAACAAGATGGTTGTAGTCTAACTTTTTTTTAGAATAATCCAGAAATTTCAGTAAGATTTTAAAAAATTTCAGCAAAGATTTATTAGAATTAGTTTACAGTTGTTAAACTTTAGTATTTTGAGTAACTTAAAAAGGTTTTTGATAGTACTGAATCTATTTCTACTATCAAAAATGCAATTCAAACATTCAAACACTCCAACTACCTGATTTTTTGAATTTTTTTTTACCTGATTCTAGCAAAAAAGCTACTACTATTCTAATGAATAAGTAGACAACTTCTTCAAATAATATTCAGTCAATTCATTTTCCATTTGTTACTATTCTTTGAGCATTTCTTATTTCACAACTTTTATAACACTTTGGAGTGTGTATATATATATAATTTTATGTTATACATATATTTTTATTATAAATTATATATATACAAAATAAATTATGGTTAAAATAAATGTACAATATTAATATTTTATTATATTATTTAATATTATAAATATTATACATAATAAAATTTTATAAATTAAAATTTTACAAATCTCACTACATTACTAGTTATTATAAAGATAAAAATTCCAAAGTTCCACAAGTTTCGAGGACGAATTCCATAGTTCCACCAGTCTGAGGACGTGGGGACACGAGAGTGACTTATGCAAAAGCTTTATAACACAAGGGGCTTACACAAAAATTTTAAAATACTAAAAATTTATAAATATATTATTGAAATTTTATAAATTAATTGTTTTTATTATTATATAGTACTTACATTATTAAAGATAATAGATAAATCATATAACTAAAACAAATTTAAAACGAAAAGTGTGATACAATCATATATGTAATTGTAACAATGTACAGTGCAAATAAAATTTTAAACTATAATTATGCATACTGAATATTGAATAGCAATAAGTCTTATCATCAAGATTCCAATTTTTATAGAGTCAAGTCTAATATATCATATATCAAGATTCAAAACAAACTAAAATCTACAACTGAAGTTTGAAATAGAAAAACAAATAACATAAGTACATATCAAATGGAAAATGAGTATAATTGTTCAAGGTAATGCCTCAGTGATCTGCATCTAGCTGTTCCATGAATAAATGAGGATCAACTTGTAACAACCCTCATGAAAATTCCATGTAATAAAAAGTTAAAAATAATAACCATTGTTGATGGGACACGTATTCCAAGCTGAATGGTGGGCAAAACATCTTAACAGGTGTTCATTTCTGTTATTATAGCTAAAGGAAATTGGCAAAGGAGGAATTAAAGAGACAAAAAGTATTTGTTGCACATTTATTTATGAAAATAATGGAAATTAGGAGAAAAGGGAGATGAAAGGTCATGGGTTGCATGTGAGGAGGAAAATGAAAATAATGGAAAATGAAAAAGATAGAGGCCTCATTGACTAAAAGACTTATGAGGATTATTTCGCAAGATTTTACTCACATTTTTGGAGCTCTCTAATTATTCTCTCTCTCTCCCCCCCTTGGACACTTAGAGTTTTCTTGGAGCACTTTGGCATTGGACCAACAAATGCAAGAAAGCAAGAAAAAGGAGGAAACAAGAAAGGAGCAGGAATCAAGCAGCTATAGCAGGATTCTTTGCAGGTATTGATTTCCATGTATGATTTCCTTGCTATATTTGGTATGCATGGTATTTCATGTGGTTCTTTTCTATCTTGGCATGGGTTTTTCCAGGTGCAATAGTGTTTTCAGCCTAGCCTTTCCATTTCTAGATAGCCATGGTGTTGTGGAGTTCTCATGTCTTGGTTTATCTGGATTACCAGATGGATTCGAAGTTGAGTGAGGTGGATCTCTGAATATTATTATTATTATTTATAACACAAAATTGGTTTATGTGTTGCCTCGGTTTAGGGCCTAGTAATTCGGGTTTGGATTGTGGTAAATCCTAAGAGGTGTTGCCTAGGTTTAGGGCCAGTGATCTGGGATTGGATTGCGGTAAAGCCCTAGGAATCATGGGTTTGGAATATACGATAAAGCCTGGAGAGTATGTCTCGGTTTAGGGCTCAGTGACCCCTGAGTGAGACTGTGGGTTGCGGTAAAGCCTGAGATACTAAGAGATAGGAAAGCTCACGGTTTAGGCGAAGTTAATTCGGTGATATCCATGCTTGTATTGGCCTAGTGATGGGGTGCAGATCACGATAAAGGCTAGTTTATGATTGATGAGGGTGAGGTGGTTTAGACTCGAGATTCCTTGGTTGGTTCTTTCGGTTTGAGTCTCACATTCATGCTTAGAATATGGCACGAGAGTAATTGGCTAAAGAGAAATGAAGAACTCATTACTTTGTTATTTGGTACGAAAATGTATTGGTTAATATTTCAATTATATTGTTGTTGTATCCATGGTATTTATGCTCTTATTGTGTTGGTTATAAGCATGTATTTTATTAGTGATGATGTATGGTTCTATCTATGTTTTTACTTGTAAATTAATGCACAAGGTATCTATGTTAAAACAGATTATATTGCAACTATAAAGTAAGGGAGAAAGTCTTCTTATCAATTCTCGGATAAGTATGAGACCCCTATGTTTAAATTTGTTGTTTACACATGTAGATGTAATGTTTGTGACATGTTTGATGAAATTATTGTCATGGCTAGGGGGGCCAGATGAGTTCCTGATGATTTTATTTCTTTTGTACCTTTATTTTAATTTTATTTATCATCTCCTAAAGTTTCATGAAGTTCTAGGTAGTAACCTGGGCTTTAGAGCTAAAAATTTGGCACAAATCCTAGAGTTGCAGGCATAAAACTGACTATTTGGGGCCTTGGCCGCTACCTTGCCTTGGCATGCCTGTGGTTATACGCTCCCAGCCACTACCTTTCCTTAGAATGCTTCCAGCTATGGCTCAAAAGGTTTAAAAAGTCAGTCTCCCTCAGGGGACAGGGGCCTGGAAGGTTGAGATACCTCATGAGGATGTCGTTGATGCTGTGTAAGTTTTTTTTGTCTTGTTTCCATCGGTTCCACTTCCTTAAGGTCATCTAGGAGGTTGAATATCATACTAGTAGCCTCTCGTCACATGTTTACCTGGGTTGGTTGGTTACTTGGGTAGATGTGGGAAGGGGGTGCTACACAACCATATCACTATTTGAATCATAATTAATATGTTGACTAATATTAATCATGATTCTAGAACTTCCTGTAAATTTATAGAATTATAATTAATATTAGTTATAATATTAGTTACAGGCAGTTTCAGAATCATAATTAATATGTTAACAAATATATCCATAAAAATTTGAACAAGTTTTTGACCAGGACATGCCTAGTCCATGACAGACATTTCGTCAAACACATGACAAACATGTAAGCTACATGTCAGAATGCATATCTCATCATAAACTTCTGAACATCATTTGAGAATCAACAAGAAGAATCTATTCCCTCTCCACAAAGTTCCAATAATACTTATTATTCCATGCCTTCATCAACCATTCAGATACATATCAAAACATGAAAGGATCCATAGATAGAATGCATCATATAACCAACATATAACCAACTCATAACCATAATAGAAACCATGGAAAAGAAACCATAAGATAACCATCATAATCAACACATATGCTCATATATCACGATAGGAAAATATCTCATATTAACATATCAAAATTCCAACTAAGTCAGGGACTTCCGCATACCACCCGATCATATATTGGGTTGAACAAAATCCCTCTTTCAGCTAATCACCCCTGTGCCATATTCCAAACATGAATGCGGTATCTCATAGAATAAACCAAGATAAAACCAACAAGGGCTTCTAGAGGCCAAACCTCCTCAACCCTCAACCATAGTGATTCCACCTCTACAGTCTAGAAATCACTCACATCAACCAGATCAATCTCTACCCAAGCTTTCCAAGGTTCCACGAACTAGTAACTCAACCCACAACCTTCTAGGGCTCCATAGTGTTTGTTCCAGCCAAAACTCTAGGAACTAGTAGCTCAACCCACCAAGGGCTTCAAAATGTTTGTCCCAACTTACTACTCCAGGAACTAGTAATTGAACCCAAGTTGTTTAAGGGCTTCCAGAGAAATTTTTCCAACCCAAAACCATAAGGAACCTAAGAACCAATTAGAAAATAAAGTGGAAAACCCACAACACTATGGTTATCGAATAAATGGAAAGGAGAGGCTGAAACCATTTTCAATCCAGGGAAATCTCCATGCCAATGACAACACATAACCAAGGAATCGCATGCATGCATCATGCATATAAAAACAACAAGGCGATCATAGATACAACATAGTACTTGCAAATTAATACAATTGTAGTTGTGAATCCCACTATCCCCTTGTGCTTCCTTGCTTTCCTTTATTTTCCTTTACTTTCTTTCTCTAAATCCAAGTGATAACTAGTGTGATTCAAGCATGCTCCAAGAATGCTCTAAGTGTGCAAGCGTGTATGAGAGAGAGAATGATAGGAGAGATCCAAAACTGAACTGAACAATGTTATGAACTATCTCTAAAGCCTTTTTATTATTTATGCCTCTATTTTCATCATTTTCTTTCATTTTTCCTCTAATTTCCCTTGCATGAAAATTTGTGTCTCATCATCCCCCTTTTCTCCTATTTTCATTTATTTCCATAATTAAATGTCAATTATTTCCTCTTTTCCTTTGATAATTCCTTTGCAAATTTCCATAGCCATAAATAAACAACAAGTGATTCCCCTCACTATGATTTTACCCACCATTCAGCTTGGAATACATGTCCCATGACCTTGGTTTTTATTTTATTTACATGGAAAATCAACCAAGTGCTATTACAAAACCCTCCCCCTTGGGGGAAAACCATCCTTGGTGTTCAATGATAGTTATAAACTAGAAAACAATGTTGTCCATGGAGCTTTATAACACAACTTGATGCAACATTTATATCATACCAACTTCTTTATCTGAAATCGACACAATTGATTACTTGCACAATTGGCTAAGAAAGCGTTTATGTGAATGAATGAAGAAACTTGAGTTATTTTATGCCTTAAAAATAAACTTAGAGAACTGAAATGAATAATATAAAATTAGAGAAGAAACACACAAACACAACAAATATTGATTATAGAGTTCGTCCCTCCTAGACTACATCTCCGGGTCGACTTCGAAGTGGGCGTCTCCTTTATTAGGAAATGATCCAAAGTGTTTTATTTACAAGAGATTTCACCAACTGATATGTGCATGCATGCACTGCTGGTTTCTGTATCAAGAAAGCCATTTGTCTCAGATTTCCAATGCCTATCTTCGTTACCTAAATGACCGAAGGACCCTCAAGTTACGCCCAAAAGAGTATCTGTTTTCAACTGCAAAATACTATTCTGAAACTTATAAATAAACTCTCCCTACATTGGTGTAATGGAAAACCTTCTCGGTAGGTTCCAGAATTGAACCTCCTGAGCTATATTTAGAAAGTTGTTTTTTTTAGGATCTATATGCAATGGGAATTCAACACCATGGTGCATTTCCTTTTAATACATTAACCATATTTCAAATATGGATTAAACATGGTGCATTTGTTTCAAAATATTAACGCAAACATTAAAACCTTACCATATATATTTTAAACCATTTAATATATGGCAGATATATCTATATGCATTGCATATATTTTATAAATTAAGGTGTTAAATATTAATCTATTTTCCATATCTCGAAATCGCAGTTTGTATTCTTGGCACATGGTTTATCTATTGGCATCGACGGTGTGGTTTGCTATCACATGGAACTTGTATCGGAAAGTCGAGCCACCTACCTGCTACCTCCATGCTAATTGCTCCAACAGTGGCTTATTCTTGCCACATATGTGCGTTAATATGTTGTCACCTTTCCACTCCACCATAATATATATTCCGCTCCATTGGCTTATTACATAGTTTAACACATTTAAAAATCTGCTCCAAACTTTCAACATGGGTTTTAAATACATTCTATTCTCTATGGTTTAATAACCATAACGTTGACATACCCCATATGTGCTCCAAGGTTTTATTATATAGTTCAAAACTTTATAATAAAATTCGCTCCAACATATGCACTATCACCATAGGTTTATAACATTTGCCATCAAACCACAGGTTTATACACATTGTTAGAACTATAGGTTAAAAAAATGTGCCCTTACCATCTTAATGCACCCTTGCTATGAAACATCAACCATAACCCAGCAATTTCACCATCAATTGGAGATATGCACCGGAGATAAGATTTGACTTGATGCCGGGTGTCGAACTGCAAAAAATTCACATGGCCTCTTTTACACATGTTCACCATACAACTTCAACGAATGATTTCTCCTTCATCCGAAGACCAAATGAGAAACCGAAAGAAGTGTCAAATTTAGAGTGATTGAGTGGACAATTTGTCACCATTTTCAAAAACATCTAAGACCTTTAATCTTGGAACAATTGGAGAATCCTCTTAGATAATTCCTCTCCACTGGAAGCTTTTGGACCACCAAAAGTTGGTTTTAAGCACACATGAGGTGAGGGTACAAATCCATCACCCTTCCAATCTCCATCCACCTTTATTTGCTGGGATTCATGTCTTTGAGTCCCACTCGAGAATACTCAACATCTCTACGCCTGGAAGTACGGACCTTCCTGTCTAAGATGGTATCTTCCTACAAATTTGTCATTTATTCAGGTGAAAAAACATCTACAGTTGGAATTTGAACATTCTCCTCTGGATCCATGATCATAAGATGTTCATAAAACTTCAAATTTTGGACATTTACAACTGAATATATGTGAATATATGGAGGAAAATTTAACCGAAATGCATTGTGCCCAATATTTTCAACAATTTCAAAAGGACCATACCTGATAGGCCTCAACTTTTTACCTTCACCTTTCATCCTTTATTTTTTGATGTAAAGTCATTCTCGATCACCAACCTGAAAGTGATGATCCACCTGATGCTTGTCATGGTGCATTTTGTACTTGGCTTAACTTTTCTCCAATTGATTATGCACTACTTCATGAATATTTTGTATTCTTTGAATGAAATTATTTTCTTTGTCGACATCTCCATGTTCATCCTCCTGAGCTTCGTCACCAAAAAATAAGTCCATGGGTGATTTTGGTAGGTACCCAAAACATGTTTTAAAAGGAGATCTACTAGTAGAAGAATGCAAGGCTTGATTGTATGCATGTTGGAAATACTGTAAAGATTCATCCCAAAACTTAGCATACTTGTTGCAATAGCCTCTGAGAAGATGTCTCACTATTCTATTTACCACCTCTGTTTTACTATCAGTTTTTGAATGAAAAGTTGTGCTCTTTTTCTGCTTAGTTTCCATGAGTGCCCATGGAACGCGAGTCTTGATCTGAAATGATTGAAGTAGGCAAACCGAAATGAACCCATACATTTGAAAAGAAAAAATCTACAGTTTGGTCAGCAGTTACTTTCTTTTTACATGGAACAAGAATACACATTTTTTTAAATAGATCAAGCAAAACATACATATAATCATGCCCTTTTCTAGACATAGGATGTCCACCTACAAAATCCATAGATATATTGTCCCATCGCTAAAAAGGAATTGGAAGTGGCATATACAAGCCTAACTTTATATTGGTTGGTTTGCTTGTTGAACACATGACACAACCTTTATGTACTTAGCAAATGTTTCATTCATTCGAGGTCAATAACAATACCTTTTCAACTGTGCCACTGTCTTACCTACACCAAAATTCCTTGAAATACGAGAAAAATGTGCTTCCTTGATCACATGTTCTCTTTCACCTTGTGGTATGCACAACTTATCGAGATGATAAAATAACCTGTCATGAACATGATAATTTACTTCTTCCACCTGAGTACCATGATTTAGTGATTCATAAACATCTTTGAAATAATATCTTCAACATATTGTTCAATGTAACTTTCATATGCTGAAGAACTATTTTGAAAAGTAATTGAAGAATTCAAATATGGTCTGGATAAAATATCATCTAATTTGTTTGTGATACATTTCTTATATTTGCTTACTAAGCGGAACTGCTGCAAAAAACCCATCCATCTATAATGTCAATATTTTTTCAACTTAGTCTGAGATTGAAGGTATTGAAGTGGATGATAATCTATATGAATCAATGTTTCCTTGCCCATTAAGTAATGTTTCCATTCTTAACATTTTCTACTAATGCATATAATTATTTATCATACATTGCATAATTTTCAACTGATTTATAAAATTTTTCTGAATGAAAACGAATAGGCTTTCCTTTTGCAATAACACAACACTCATTGCATATCCACTAGCATCAATTTCTATTTCAAAAAGTTGTTGAAGGTCTAGTAAAGCTACGACTAGAGTTGAATCAATTTTTTTCTTTAAAGTGCCAAATTCTTGTTGTTGTTTTGCTCCCCACAAGAAAGAAACTTTAAAACTTGTTAAAGTGTGTAATGGTGATGCAATAAAAGATAAATGAGAAATGAATTTCCTCCAGTACTGAAATTCTCCCAAAAAGCTTTTAACTTTCGTCACATTTTGTGGTCTTGGCCACTTAACAATCACATCAATTTTATCTAGATCTATTTTGATATTACCACCTCCAACTATGCAAACAAGGTAAACTAAGGAAGTTTTTCCAAATTCACACTTAGAAAGTTTGAGATATAGTTTCTCCCTTTGCAACACATCAAAAATCGGTTTAACATGCTTAACATGTTTTTCGAAACTTGAACTAAATATAAGAATATCATCTAGATAGACTACGAAAAACTTATCATGAAAAGAATGAAACAAAATATTTATTACTCTCATAAAAGTAATTGGAGCATTGCAGAAACCAAACATCATAACCAACCATTCATAAAGCCCCTATCTAGTCTTAAATATAGTTTTCCAAACATCATTATCTGCAATATGAATCTGATGATAATCAATTCTTAAATTTAGTTTTGTAAAGTAAACAAAATTATTTAAATAATCAATCAAATCATCTATTCTTGGAAGAGGATACCTGTTCTTTATGGTGATTTTATTTAAATCTCTAAAATCAACACACATTCTCCAAGTTCCATCCTTCTTAAGTACTAAAATGATCGGTGATCCACATGGAGAAGAACTAGATCATATAAAGCCTTTATCAATCAATTCCTAAATTTGTTTCTTAATTTCCTCATTTTTTTATGACCGACATATGATACATGCCAATGTTCGGAAGAGGAGCATCATATTGAAGTTGAATCTCATGTTGTATTTCTTGTTTAGGAGGTAACATTTTTTGTTCTTTAAATAATTCCTTATAAGAATAAACTATTTCAACCAATTTTTCATTAAACTGAGAATCACATCCTTTAAAAGTATCAATCTTATCTTTAGGTTGTTCCTTAACAAACATGATAACATATTTTTTACTTGAAATTATGAGTCTCTTCATCTTACTAACATTAATTAAATCCAATCTTGTTTTAATCTTAGGTTCCCTGACAACATATTCAATTCCAACCTTCAACAAGGTGATATTTTTGCTCCTTTCTATAAAATATGGCATCTTGATCATAAAGATAAGGACTACCTAACACAACTCCACATATATCCAAAGGAATCACATCTAAATCAACCTTGACATCAACAAAATTAATTGTGACTCCAAACCTTAATCGACATTGTTTTGTGACATGTATCTGAGTGTTTTTTTTAAACCATCCTAAAGGGCAGGGTTTTGGATGATTCTTAGTTTCCAATCCCATTTTCCTTACTAATTTCTTAGATATTAAGTTAGCTTGTGATCCACTGTCAAATAATGTGTCAATTTTAGTGTGCCTAGTTATTATCCTGCTGTGAAACAATTTAATCCTCTTCTTATCTTCAACCACCTCATTAGATTTAGAAGAACATGCAGAACAAGTAGAACTAGGACTTTCCTTAGAAGGATTACCTGTCAGAACCATAGCGGTTATCTTTTGTTCATCACTAGATTTAGATACCAAGTCCCGTTGGACTGCAGCATTAGCTTTCTTCTCGCCCTTCTTCTTAAGGAACTTCTTTGTCTTAAGTTCTAGATGGAGCTTCCAACACTTGGATTCATCATGTCCAACCCTCTAACAATGAGTACACATAGGAATTTATTCTTCCTTCTTGACTGTTTTTTCTTTATTCCCCTTTGATTTTTTCTTCCCTTTGTTATCTTCGTTTTCTGATTGATTTAATGGTTTCTTTGAAAAATAAAAAGGTCTTTCACCTGATTGAACATGAATGGATTGAACATACACTTCATCAAATTCAGTTGGATTAAGCATAAGCAATTTATGTTGCAAATAAGAATGAAAAATTCCAATACACTTTAATAATGTTTCTCCTGTTTTTAATGGAATATCAAGTGCTAATTCCTTCTTCCTGAATTCCTGCATAAACTCTTTCACATTCTGTCCTTTACCTTTCCTTATTTCTTTCTAATTGATTTAATAAACTTAGACCATGAGGAGATGATTTTACCTTTATGATTTAAATCTGATTGATTTTTACTTTCCCACCAAATCAAAGTTGTTCCCCCCATTCTAAGTGTATCTAACTAGACTCTTGCAAAATCATCATCAATATTTTGTATTCTACAATATACTTCAAGTTATTTAATCCAATTATCTAACTTTTCAGGATTCATTTCACCATCATATATGGGCACTTCAAACTTTACATCAAGATTTAGAAAAGGATATTTCTTATGTTTCTTCTTTGAGTCGAAAACTGAACTTCAGTCATCAGAAGATGAAGAAGAAGAAGAAGAATATGGAAGAGAAGGAGGTTCATTACCATTAGTTTTCTTCTTGTACTTTTCCTCTTTCATGCCTTTAGAAGATGAAGATGGAGAAGGAGGAGATGTTTCACCATCAATTTTATCCTTGCCATTTTTCCCCTTCTTGATTTTAGAATTTGACGCTGCATCTCTAGTCTTCTTGTCTTCATAGAGTTCTGCAATCATGATTTTCATATTGAGGAAAATCTTCTGAATTTTCTCATTTGCCTTGGGCTCAAGATTTTCTTCTTTAGTTTCACCTACCATATTTCGAGAGATTTTCCTCTTTCCGATATCTGGATATGTCTCCTCAATTTTCCATTCTCCATGTCATGACCTTGATCTAGTCAAAATTCATTGGAAAATATCCTGTTTAACATGGTAAACCTGCTCTGATACCAAAATATATGGTCTTAAATCGACAAGATTGGGTACTTGCACAATTAACTAAGGAAGCGTTTATGTGAATGAATGAATAAATACGAGTTATTTTATGCCTTAAACATAAACTTAGAGAACTAAAATGAATAATAAAATAGCAACAAAGAAAGACGGAAACACAACAAACATTGATTACGGAGTTCGCCCCTCCTAGACTACATCTCTAGGTTTGCTTCCAAGTGGGCGTCCGTTTTATTATGAAATGATCCATAAAGTTTTCTTTACAAGCGATTTCGCCAACTGATCTGTGCACGTAGGCACTTCTGGTTAATGTAGAAATAAAACCCTTTGTCTTAGCTTTCCAACACATGTCTTCGTTCTCTAAACGACCCAAGGATGCTCAAGTTGCACCTAAAATAATATCTGTTGTCAACTAAAAAACATTGTTCTGCAACTTATAAATCAACTCTCCCTGCAATGGTGTAATGTAAAACTATTTATAGGTTCTCAGGTAGGTTCCAGGATCAAACCTCCCTAGCTATATTTAGCAAGTTGTTTTTTAGGATCTCGGTGAAATAGGAATTTAACACCATGGTGCATTTATTTTTAATACATTAACCATATTCCAAACATGGATTACACTTGGCGCATTTGTTTTGAAATCTTAACACAACAATATAACCTTATCATACAGTTTTTAAACCATTTAATAATCCAGCTTTTATATGTATATGCATTGCATATATTTTATAAACTAAGGTTTTAAATATTAATCCATTTTCCATTATCTCGAAATCCCTAGCTTTATTGTTGGAACATGGTCTACCTTTTGGAATTGGCGGTGTATTTTATTGTCACATGGAACCTATATCCAGCGACCAAGCCACTTACCTGCTACCTCCGTGCTAATTTCTCCAACAGTGGCTTATTCATGCCATATATGTCTATTAATATGTTGTCACATTTCCACTCCACCATAATATTTATTCCACTCCATAGGTTTATTACATAGTTTCACACATTTAAAACTCCACTCCAAACTTTTAACATGGGTATTAAATACATTCTCTGCTCTATGTTTTAATAACCATAACATTGACATACCCCATATGCGCTCCAAGGTTTTACTATATAGTTCAAAACTTTCATTAGGGGAATTTTTAGGTCTAAAATGGGCCTCCTAAGGAAATTATAAAATAATAGTGGAAATATTAAAACAAGATTTGCTTACATCATTAAATTTTAGAGGGAAAGAAAGAGAAAAATACCTTTTCAACTAATAATTTCAACTTATCTCCCAAAGTTTTAACTCAAATTTTGAGTAGGAGTACTCGTTGGATGCAAAATTTAATTCCTAATCTAAGGAGTATGCATGTTGCATACTTTCGATGGACCCTGCTACACAAACAATGAGAAATACATGAAAAATGTGATTGCAATCACATTTTTCATGTATTTATCATTTTTCATGTACCAGGGTCTATCGAAAGTATGCAACATGGGTAATCCTTGGATGAAGAATGAAATTTTGCATCCAACGAGTACTCCCGCTCAAAATTTGAGTAAAAAATTTGGGAGATAAGTTGAAAATACGAGTTGAAAAAGTAGTTTTATTATTTTATTATTTTTTAATCTTCTTACCCTTTTACTTAAAAAGTAGTGAATCTTTCCCCATGGTTGACATCATCATCTTGAATCCTATTGGTTCTTATAAAGTTTATTTTGGTTGTACATTTTTCTTAGGAGGCCCATTTTAGACCCCAAAATTTCCCTAATGATAATAAACTCTGCTCCAACATATGCGCTACCACCATAGGTTTATAACATTTTCCTGCACCAAACCATAAGTTTATACACTTTTTAGAAATATAGGTTTAAAAAAAAAGTGCCCTTACCATCTTAATGCACCCTTGCTATGAAACATAAACCATAACCCAACAATTTCACCATCAACTGGAGATATGCAGCGGAGATAAGATTTGATTTGATGCCACGTGTCAAACTGCAGAAATGCCACATGGCCTCTTTTGCACCTGTTCACATACAACTTCAATGGATGATTTCTCCTTCATCCAGAGACTAGATGATAAACCGAAAGAATTTCTGGATTTAGAGCGACAGACTCTAAAATGTGTCACCATTTTCGAAAACAACTGAGAATTGTAATCTTGGATCAATTGAAGAATCCTCCTGTATCACTGTTGAAACCATGAACACCAAACTGCTTATTTAAGCTTTATAATGTAGCTCAATGCAGTATTTACAATACACATGCATACATAAACATAAAAAAAAAACACATGTACCAACACAACTACTCAACTAAAAAATAAGGAAGGATACATAGCTCACATCTAATAAGCCATCTCCCATGTAGCTTCATTGGGCCCAAATTTTTTCCACTGCACTCTAAATTGCTTGATTTCTCGGTTCTTAAGCATGAGTTTTTTCCATTTCAAAAAGCACTGACGTTTCGATTGGAATTCTCCTTCTGGTTCTACTTGTAATACAAAGAATTCAATCACATGATCAACATCCTTCACATATCTCTTAAGTAATAAAACATGGAAAACATCATGGGCTTTCATTGTTGGTGGTAGTGAAATTCTATAGGCCACTGGTCAAATCCTCTCAAGGATCTCAAAATTCCCACAATATCGAGGTTCTAGCTCGCCACATGATCCAATACTTAAGGAGCTCCTCTTGGGCTTGATGCCCAAGTAGATATGCTCCCCAACCTAAAACTCCTTGAATGGTCATTGTTGATCTACATAAATAATTTTTCTATCTTGTGTTGCCTTTAAGTTCCTCTTGATAACCTACATCTCTTGCTCCATCTCAGCCAACATATCCGATCCAATAAAAACCATGTGTTAGACTCCTATACCAATAGGTGTCATTTTTCATGATTGACTTGTTGAACTATGCAATATGTTCAAACCCTTTTCTTTTTGCAAAGGTGTTCCATATTCTAAAAAAATCAAAAAATTTAAAAAATGTAAAGAGGGTATACCCTAAAAGAAAAATTAAAGGGTGAAAAGAATAAAAATGGCCAAAAAAGTAAAAGAAAATGAACCCCACCAAAAGAAAGGCCAAGGAAAGTGTACAAGTATAAATGCCACTACTATTTCATTTTTTGTAATAATCTATTGTGTGCAGTTTGTCAAACTCTTGCCACAATTTATGAAGAATCAAACTGTTTAAACTTGACTCATTCATTTTTTAATTTCATGTTTTAGAGATAGAGAATAAAATATGACCAAACTGTTTAATCTTGGCAGATAAGTAGATAGGTAGAGTAAATAAAAGGAGCTCAATAGTTTAATCTGAGCCCTTGGATGTAATAAGGTTAGAACTAGATAGGTTTTCACATGTAAAAGAAAAAGTGTGATAAGGGTTTGCCAATCTAAGTGCACCCTAATAAAGAAGAAAAAATGGTAGAGTAAAGTAGGTAGGGTAGGTAGATGATGTTGCTGAATTACATGTGATGATCAATGGATTTAGATGTGTGAAATCTTTTATTTTCATCACAAAGTGCAAAGGCAGACACTCCACTGGAAGAATTTCAAAGCAAGGCAAAGTCAAATTATTAGCTTCCCTTCTCATTTTTCCCTAAACATTTCACTAATTTCCCCTAAGTGCTAAGGTATTTGAAAATTAAAGGGGCTCAAGGCATTTCCTTGACTTTTAGAGGGACCGGACCCTCGGCCCAATAATTGGAAAAAACCTAAGTACTTAAAATCATTCATCATCGCACTCATTTACTTCAAAAAATTCTTTCCTAAGTAAAATCCCATTTTGCTTAGGAAAATCATGAGATATTTCATAAAAAACCCTCAAAATCACATTTTATCCTAAGTTTAAGTGATGAAGTGATTATAATGCAATTTTCTTCTAAAAACTTCACCTTCTTAGTTATATTAATGTATTTTGAAGTTTACCTTGTCCCCTTTTCATATTAACATTGATTTTATTTATTAACTCCTTATAGAAATGACCTTCTCCTATTATATATAATTCCTTTTATCTAATATCCCGAAAAGCGATGTATTATGATTTTAACCAAAGTATTTATTCCTCACTCATTCAAATAAAAAACCCACTTTATACCCCCTTTCGTTAAAATATATCATTATATGTTAATCCCACCCCCCTATGGTAATTGGATTAATATAATTTAATTATCATATAATAGAAATACATTGAAATGATTTAAAACATGTTTTATTACATGTTTTAAAACAAAAAATAAACCATCCCTTGCGTATTTTCCTCCCCGACTCTTCATCGTACGTAGGAATTAATTAATCCCCACTATTAATTAAGAACCTAACACGCCAATCAAAATGCTCCCGATGTGATTAATCAATAATAAATTGCGTTGGGCCCTCCTATTAACTCCCCGTCAACTTCACTCCCCAACCACCATTCGATCACCCGCTCCAAGATCAACGACTGTTGATAATTCCGCTGGCCATCCCCGATCCGAACAATAATGCGCGAAATGACAGTGGTTTTCAAACAGTACCATAGCCACATGTCATTCGTTCTGTGGAATCGCTGCCCATCCGCTCAATACCGCCTTCCTTCAAAAGCAGTGCAGAAAAAACCGCTTACCACCTCCCCCCCGTGACTCATTTGTCATACATACTGACGTCATTTATTAAAATAATTAAAAATTCGCCACCCTTTTGAATTTGTGAATAAAACAATTCTCCCCGTGTCTTTTTCACTATTTTGTACACAGAAAACGACTTCATCCTCCATGCAAATAATTTCAAAAAATCGACTATTAAGTGCCATTAAATGAAAATTGCTGAAGACCACTACCAGACCAGTAATACATTGTTCGCCCGCCGCAGCCTGTACCTGTTTAAACATAGTTCATCTCCTAAAACAGGTATTTACCCCATTTCTCATTTAAACTCTGTGAAACCTGGCTTTGGTTTTAAATTCTGCACCAAAGACTGCTACAGAGTTTATTTGAGTCTTCTATTCTCCCAAAACTGCAATTGAATCCCCAAAACCTGAGATTGTGCCCATTTCTTCAAAAACCCCGTAATTCATTTCTGAATCCACAAGAACCAGAAATGGAGATTCCCTTGGCTTTAAATGTCACCCCATTGAACGCTCCTCACAGAGACTTGGATTATTTATCATTAGTCGACAGAGATTTCCAAATTAAATACCTGGTTTTTGGTGATAATCCTCTTCGAATTTTTTTTCGCTGCAGAGACAATTATTTGAATGGCTTGGATATGATTGGGTTATGGGAATCTAATCTTCCCAGGTACCTCTTTCCCTCTGTCCATATTTTCCCTGAGTTAATCCATTACTGTCATGCAAACTATGATCCCACCCAACGAGCAGTCTTATCTCCAAATCAAAATGTCATTTTTCCCATTACTGCTCAGTCTATCAATGAGATGCTACATTTTCAACCTGATCAAGCCCTCACTCCCCTGTCCATGGGAGAATTACTTGAGAAATCCACCAAACTATCCCATGAATAATTAAGCCACATCTGCCAAACCTTTATGTTGCCTGATCATCAGCCTAAAGGCCCTCCCCCTTATGGGCATGCTTTTTTCATTGAGGAGGGTAGACTTGTTTTGGATATGATATCCTTTATAATGGGCTTTAATACCAGTGAATATGTTGACCATTTAATTCTAGTATTATTGTCTATTTTTACCCTTGGACAGCCTCCTGCCGTCAAGTATGACTTTGCATCCTATATTGCAGAAAAAATCCATGATCAATTCATGAGATTAGAGAATGAGAAAGTGTTCAAGTATTCTTCTGTCATTTATCATCTCATGCTCTATTACAAGTCAGAAAATTTCCCTTTCTATATCAAAAAGCTTGATGCCAAAGGGAATCCTAGGTCTGTTATCTTTTGGTCAGCCATCACTCATAGTTCTCGAGATTCTCCCTATTCCTATAATGAGTTCATTGATCTTTTTATACACCCTGCAACCACCTTTTTGACAGGAGTTCCTCCTCCAAGGCTCAGCAATGAAATCAAGAAAACTCTATAGCTCTCAAAACAATACAAAGTTGGTGATTGGTACTTATACCAAAATCACACAGAAGTCAGAATATATGGATGTGAATTATGTCCATTCAAATTGCCAAAATATGTCCCCATGATACTCTTTGCATTAGAGTATTTTAGGCAGATGAACAACTCTGATATAATTCATTTTTGTAATGCAAAGAAGAAGGCTCAACTCCGGATCAAAAGTCAATTAGGTCCCTTTATCTGTAACTCTAGGGATGCAGGAGAAGAAGCTGAAAAGATATTAGAAGACTGTTTCAGATTACAAAAGAGTTTCTATTGGGTACCTTATGACCCATTCAGATTCATTTGTGATAAAAGAAAGAAAAATAAATCAGCACCATACATGCATCAAATAATCCCAGAGATTGAAAAATATGCTAATACAGATGAATCGATAGAAGGAACATTGATAGAGCAGGATAGTGAGCAGGTCAATGTAGACAATGTTATGAAAGATCTTGAAAAGATGCTTGACCTAGACTCTTTTGCACAGATACCAAGATCAGAGGCTGGTCCTTCCTCAACTGGAAGTTTTCAGCAGAAGTTACAAGAAAACATTGCAGTATCATCTAAGGGAAAAGAGAAAGAGGTTGATATACAAGTTAAAGAAACATTCACTATGACAGAACAACCTCAAAATTCCAAGGGATAGGATCAAGTACAGGTTTCTTCTGTTCAAACCAATCCAGTAGAAATGTCAATTTTGCAGACTCCATTAAATGTAGAAAAGGGAAAAAAGAGAGATGCTGAAGCTGCTACCCCCCTCACGGGATCTTCACAACAGCCTCAGGCCAAGAGACAGAAATTGAATACTCCTCCAGAAGTAGAATCTATTGATGAAATCCTTGATATTCAAGGACAAGAACAATTGGGCAGTCAAAAAATAGGTACAGTCAGTGGAGCATCCACTAACTCACAAAGGAAAGAGCTACAAAAGCAACAGAGTGTTGAAATATCTTCTTTCAAAACACTAGTTAAAGATGCAGGAGATATAAAGAAGACATTTATCAATATAAAAGCCAGAAACGATCCTTTAAGAATCCAGGTTTATAATCAATATTTGAATATGGCTCCTAATAATCAAGAAACATTGATGTCAGCTTATGACATTCAGCATGGCAAAATGATAATGAGTCACTTCAAACCCAAAGTGCAGCAACCTCAAACAGCCGCAGATTATATCAGGACAAATTTTGAAGTCTTAGCAAAGGATATTCATCCTTTAGATCAGATTGAGTTACATAAGCAGACTGGTGAAATGATCTATTCTACTTTGACTGATAAGGCAATGGAAGCTCACAGGATAGAGGATTCTTTAGAGAACACTAGTACACAATTGCAGCTTGAAAAGGCTTCTTCTCAAGCCAAAGACAATAGGATAAAAACATTGGAGGAAATAATTATTGGATTAGGTCATAATCCAAAGGATGTCAAAGGTATAGAAGCTCTAATCAAGAAAAAAGATGATGACATTGAAGCTTTGAGAAAGCAGTTGAAATTGCCAGCTTCAAGACATCCTCAAACTGAAGAAGTAATAAAGAAGAATTATGAGGAAGAAATGATGGATTTGCTTTTGAGGATGAATGAGCAACTAACTGAAATAGAAAAAGAGCTTGAATGAGCATTAAAAGACAAGCAGTCCAATGTTCCAGTATCTACAACAGAGGTTATCACAGGTCCAACAAGTCAGTCAACAGGTCAACCAACAGAGCCATCACAGGTAAATACTTCAAATTTGAGTACAGAAGAACTAATAAAGTCAATGAATGACTTGAAACTTCAAGTAACAGAACTTCAACACACAAAGTTACAGCTTATTAATTTGGAACAGAAATATGATGTTTCAAAAATGACTGTTGCTGACAAAACAAGAGAAGTCAAAAATTTGGAAAAATTGGTTAAAGCTTTGGAAAAGGATCTCACATTGGAGAAACCTTTAAGAGAAATAAATTACATTCTTTGGGATAACATTATCCAGTCAATAAAAGATATCTGGTCTTCAATTCAGATAATATACGAGAAGAATGATTTGGTCAAAGTAGCTCTAGATGAAGTTGAAAACAAACAAGCATAATTAGGAAATAGGCCTGAGGAAGCCAATCAGCTCATACAATTTCTAAACACCCAAACCAGACAGCAACTTGCAGATCAGGGTATTCAGGATAGAACTAGAACAATCTTAGAGATAAAAAGAGTTTTTACTAAAAGAACTCTTATGCAAAGTTTAGAACGAAGGTGCTTTGACATGCAAGGAGAAATGATTTCTTTCAAAGAAAGGTTTGATGTTTTATTGAATAAAGGGTTGCCCAGCCCTATGGTTTCAGAAGATAAAATAATGGACCTGGAAATTTATGTTGAGAAATTGGACAAACATGCTCACAATCAAGCCAGTTCCTCAACCATCTCATCAGAAGCAACATTACCTACAGTAAGGAATCTTCATGACAGATTAGAGAATTTGTTTTATCTTGAACATGAAGTAAAACATTTGTTTCCAAATCAGCCTAATTTCTTCAGATATACCGAGGTTGATGAAACATTGAGGAAGCTTCAACGAACCAGAATAGCAGAAGATAAATGGTGGGAAGATCTATTGAAACTTTTGTAAAATTTATCCTTACATGAATTTTTGCGTATTTACTGCAGTATAAAGGATAAAGAGATAAAAAAAGGTCAAAGAGTATCGGTTCAGTTAAAAGTGTATCAGTAAGAACACAGAGTATCAGTGAAGCAACACAGTTAGAACAAAATTACTGAAGAGGACAACAATGAGCCACAATATAGGTCCTGCCTCTAGCGCATTCTCAAAAAGAGGAAACAGCACAACATCAGTTGCTTTTTGTCTTATCTACGAGACCATTTGTCTCTATTTTTATTGTAACTTATTTGTGAGTCATCTTAGATTATATCTCATTTTGTTAAGAGATTTTTTGTATGATTTTTTGTATAAATAAGCCCTCAATCAGATTATTGAGGGTGGATTCTTATACTTTGATGTAACATTGAATATTTTGGAATAAAGAGCTTTGGAGAAAATTTTCGTGGAAAAATTGGACAAGGAATTGAGGCAGAAGACTTTTCTCATTATTCATGCGTCAAATGAAGGATCAGTAAGTCATTTCTATCTCATGTTTTGAAGTTTAATATTTGTTTACAATATCATATGTGTTTCATTATCTTGATATTTAACGAAAAAGATTAAATCAGAAAGTACTTAGGTGTAATCTGATTTCAGTCGTTATTATTCTAAATGTTTTCCTCTAAACTAGTTTAAACGGTGAATTCTCAATTGCTGCTGTTTGTCTAGTTCATACATCTTTGGTTATTTAGTAAACAATACTTAACTACTGTTTATTGATAATCAATCTATTTCTCTTCTCTTGAATGTGTTGAAAGATTCTTTATTGCCTTTCATCCGTTTGAATTCCATTCCATTCACTTTAGATCTATAATTGTTTCTAGTTTTATTATCTTGCCCTGATAAACCATCTTTTGTTAAAAAAATTAAGCCAGTGCAGCCAATCCTTTGACACCATTAGCCCAATGGACTGAAACTACTTGATCTTATTCTCAGCTAAAGAAATCCATCAACCCAAACAAAATCAAAACCCCTGGACTTTATAACTAGCCTAATATTTTCGAAAAACAAAGCTAAATTTTATAGAGAGAGCCCTCTTTGGGTACAGATTGGCTAGATTCTGTACCTAAAAGATTGGTTTGTGGTTACCTCGGACCCCTTTCCTCTTCCAACAACTTCAAGGAAAATCTGAGTGATAACATAGTGGCGACTCCACTGGGGATCTGAATCATTTTTATTGTTACTATTGTTTGATTTATAAACTACAGACGGAGCCTGAAGATTAGCCAGGTAGCCTTTGAAATGATTTTTCTCTGCAATTGCATAGTAAATAAATGCTACTTCAGTCAATCTCCAGTCTAGTTTATAGACTGAACTTTGGTTTCAGACCATCAATCAGTTTCTCTAGTTTAGTAAATCTTTGAGAAAATTTTAACCCAAAATCTTAAATTTCTTGAAGAATTTGTCGAAGTTGTACTTTCATTTTATTTAAAACAAAAAACCAAAAATATAAATCATCCGGAAAACTGGCTTCAGAAAGGACTCATTATACCAGGTCAAATCCTGACTCTAACCCCCCACCGATATTTGAGAATCCAAATCTGATCCCCAGAATTCTGAGAAGACAAGAGAGTCAAGAAAGCTCTTGGAGTTCTCGACCTCTTTTTAGATCAAACTCTTGTCCTGTGAAGTTTGTGTATCTTGAAGACGAACCATTTGATGAAAATTTTGAAACTTCTCTATTCATAAACTTTTCTGAATCTGAGTTGTCCAATCTAGTTCCTTATCCATTATTTCTTGAAGATTTGCAATTTGAATTTATCACTTCACATCTTGACAAACATCTACAAAATTCCATTCAATCTGAACTGACCTTTGAAGAAACTTCAAACACTTCTGTGATTACTTCAACTTCCCCAAGTTCATCTACTTTTCCCCAAACTTCTCAAATACAAACTACCTCTTCTTCCCCTCCACCCACTACTTCCAGACCATCATCACCTGTTATTCCATTACACCTTCCGATGGAAAACAGATATGTTCCTTTAAGATTGCCAGGCAACCCTGCTGCTTTGCCCCAAGACTATCAGAGTAAAATCATCCCTTTTGATGGTTCTGGTACTTACACTACTCAACAAAATACCAAAAGGATGACATCTTACTTTGAATTTTATAAAATATACGCTGATGATGTACGAATGAGAATTTTTGTCCAGAGTCTTACTGGGGAAGTCAGGACATGGTTTAGGGCTCTTGCTCCAAACAGTGTTGCTGACTTACCAGCCCTTTATAGATTATTTTTAAATAGATGGGAAAAGAAGAAATATCCTCTTCAAATCCTATCAGACTTTGGAAAATTGAAGAGAGGACCTAATGAAGCAGTGCAAGATTATATCATTAGATTCAATGAAGCTTACAATGTTGTTCCCCAAAACCTTAGACCTCCTCTGGATTCAGTATTGGTCAAATTCCCTGATGGGTTTGATTCTGAAATAGAATATTCACTTAGGGAAAGAGCTCCTCAAACTCTAGAAGATATGCAAAGCATAGTTGTTAGTGTTGAAGCTAACCTGATACAAAAACGAGCTAGAGCTAGAGCTGAAAGAAGGATGCCTATGAACGAAGAGCCTTCGGCTTTTGAAAGAAAGCTGGATGCAATTATTAAAGGGATGGAAAGACTGGGAGACAGAGTAGAGACAATCAAAAGGAAGTCTTCTAGTGATGGTCAAAATTATGTTAGAAACCCAAACTTCAGAAGAAATCAAAACCAAAATACTGGAAAAAATGTTCCTGACCAAAACATCAGGCCACCATTCCAGGAAAATTTTGTTGAAGGTTCATCTTCTGAGGAACCAACTGAGGATGTTGAAATAAATAACTTGACTGAAAACAAGAATGAACCAGAATTTTTCCTATCTCAAGATGATCAAGAAAATCACATTCTTGAAACATTTCAAACTCATCCAGGAGAAACTTTTGATTTTAAGGAAGGATATGAATCAGCAATTTATGAAGTTCATAAACAATACAATTTGAGAAGCAGACGAATTGACGTACCAAAAAATAGTAAACAGAAAGTTGTAAAACAAAACATCAAAGGTAAAACTAACCCTTCTCCTGTACAAATTGTTTCTAGAGCAAGTCCTAACCCCGCTAACCCAATAATTGAAGATGTGTCTGATAAACAACTGAATAATAAACAACTTTCCAATACTTTTTCTCCTACAGGAAGCGTAGAAGAACCAGTAGAAGTTAATTCAGAAACAACTTCAACTCATAATCCCACTCTTGAAAAAGAAAAAAACACTGAAGACACAAAAAATAGAGAAAATCCAACTGTTCAAAATACTAGAGCTCAAACAGAAAAATATTTCAATCTAGAAGCTGAAATAGGCAAATTAAAGATAGTTGTTCCATTGGCATAATTAGCTAAACATGATGTCTATAGAAGCCAAATCAGCAGATCCCTTAACATTACTGGAATGGATGATTCAGTAAATGTTTTTGATGATCAACCCAAATTACTTTTTGGCCCTGAAGTAAATGGAAAACCAGAAAGTGGAGGAACTCCTCCATTTTATGTGAGTTTGACTGTACATGAAAAAATACTTCATAATGCCATGCTTGATTCTGGAGCATCTCACAATTTAATGCCCAAGGCTGTGATGGAAAGATTAAACCTAGACATTACCAGACCATATAAAGATCTCTTTTCTTTTGATTCAATTCAGGTAAGATGTTTAGGTTTGATTAAAGATTTGTGTGTTATTTTGGTGCAATACCCTTCGAAATCTATTCTGATGGATATAGTAGTAGCATATATTCCCCCCAAATATGGTATGTTTTTGTCCAGATCCTAGGGTGCCAAACTCGGAGGATATCTTCAATTGGATATGTCATATGCTACTATTTCAGTGTTCGGTCAACCTAAAAGACTATACAGAGAAACCTTGATGAAATATTTAGTCAGTAGTCAAGAGAAGCCTGAAAACTTCCCTGTCTACTCAATACATTCTGATATGGACTCATTCATCCTTTATAATGCTGAATTTGACCTCCCTACTGAATTAGAAGCACCAGAAACAAAAACTGCAAATAAATCTACTGTTCAAATCGAAGAAATTTTGGAAAACAAAGAAACGTCATATATTCAAGAAATACTAGAAAAAACTGAAAAACCAGATGTCCCTGTTAAGAAAGTTGTTAAAACAATCGATGAAGATTATGAACATGAAATTCTTTGGCATTTAGAATTTGATGGTTCTATAAATAAGTTAGGAGCAGGAGCTGGAATTTGGATATACAACGTTGAAAATGATCATGCTGAAGGCCATGCTTATAGATTGAACTTTAGACGCACTAATAATATGGAAGAATATGAGGCTCTTTTTCTAGGGCTTAAACATGTCAAAAAATTAAGAGAAATTAGAGTATCAATCATAGGAGACTCTGAGTTAATTATTCAATAGATCAATGGTGAATGTTCGACAAAAGACCCCAGATTAAGAGAACACAGAGGAACAGTTGTGGAAATTCTCAATACTTTTCTACAGGCTCAGCTTGCCAAAATTCCTAGAAAAAAAAATTTGCATGCTCATAGTCTTGCAATGTTCGCTAGCACTTGTAAATTACCTTTTGGACCTAATCATCAGTTCATAGCTGAGATTAGACATAGACCTGCTATACCAGATAATCTTATGAATTGGCAAGTGTTTGTAAATAATAATCAGATAAATAATTTTTTGACCTTAGAAAATGAATTTTCTAACAGTAGTATAGATGAAGACACAACAATCAATGAACCTGATCAAATAGATGAACAAGAAACAGATATTTCAGAAGAGACTACAATTCACATGTTTCACCCAACTAAATTCACCAAAAAAGATATGTAGGATCTGAAACAAATAGAAGTCGATGAGATTATAGAAGATGAAACTGAAATTATTAATCTGAAAGATAATCATTTACCTAAAGGATTAACTCCTTTGGAAGATCCTTTTGACTCTAATGACATTCCACTAAAACCCAAAATGGAACTGTTAAAAGCTGATATTGAAGAATACAATTTAGGAACTGAAGGAAATCCTAAGATGGTTAAGTTATCTAAATCTCTGCTAGCGGATCAAAAAGTTAAATATGTTGAACTTTTAAAAGAATTCCAGGATGTTTTTGCCTGGAGTTATGAAGATTTGAAATCATATGATACATCAATAATTCAACATAAAATACCTTTGAAACCAGATCAGAAACCATTTAAACAAAAACTTAGAAGAATCAACCCTGTACTACTACCTTCAATTGAGAAAGAAATTAAAATAATGTATGAAGCAGGAATAATTGCTCCTATTAGGTTTTCTGAATGGGTTTCTAATTTGGTACCAACAAGGAAGAAAACCGAAGAGATTAGACTATATGTTGATTTGAGAAATTTAAACAAAGTTTCTTTAAAAGATAACTATCCTTTGCCAAAAATGGACCATATCTTACAAAGGGTAGTAGGTTCTTCAAGGATTTCTCTTCTGGATGGATTCTCAGGATACAACCAGATTCTGGTTCATCCTGATGATCAAGACAAAACAGCTTTTACAACACCATGGGGTACATTCAAATACGTTAAGATGCCTTTTGGACTAAAAAATGCAAGAGCGACCTTCCAAAGAGCAATGGACATTGCCTTTGCCAAAGAAATTCATGATTTTCTGGTCATATATCTGGATGATTTGACTGTTTTTTCCAAGACAGATCAACAACACTTGGACCATCTTAGACAGGTGTTTATAAAATGCAGAAAGTATGGTATTTCTTTAAATCCAAAAAAATAATTGTTTGGTCTTGAAGAAGGTAAACTCCTAGGTCATATCATTTCAAAAGATGGCATCAGAATTGATCCTGAAATAATACAAGCCATATTGCAGATACCTCATCCCAGGAATATTAAAGAACTTCAAGCTTTCATAGGAAAGATAATTTTTTTGAGAAGATTCATTTCTAGTTTAGCTGAATTACTTAGATTGCTTACTAACATGTTAAGAAAGGATTCAAGTATTAAGTGGACAGTAGAAGCCAAGCAATCATTTGAAGAAATCAAAATGGCTTTGACCAGAACACCAGTTCTTACCAGTCCAAAATTTGATACAGATTTCATAATTTTTTCATTTTCTTCTGAACATACAGTTGCAGCTGTTTTATTACAAAAGGATGATCAAGGATGTGAAAAACCTATAGCCTTTTTTAGTAAAGCACTTAGAGATGCATCATTAAAATACAACATCATGGAGAAACAAGCTTTTGCACTTGTGAAAGCAATTAAAGATTTCAAAATTTATATATTGTATTCTCATGTGATAGCTTATGTACCTAATGTTGTCATTAAAGACATCTTAACTCAAGATGGAATTGAAGGCAAAAGAGGTAAATGGATAGCCACCATATTAGAATATGATATTGAAATAAGACCTACAAAACTCATAAAAGGACAAGGTTTGGCTCAACTCATGACTGAAACAAATTGCCAAGCCCTGAATATTAATGAACTGGATGACGAACAGGAGATGGCGACTCCACAAATCAGTCAGGCCTTTTTAGACTCACATTGGTATGCTGATACCATTTATGTTTTGTTAAACCTGCAAGCTCCTCCAGGGTTATCCAGAATGAAACAAAGATTTTTGAAAATGACATCCTTAAAGTATTGTATTTTAGATAATGTTCTCTTTTGGAAGAATCATGATGGGATTCTATTAAATTGTTTATTAAAAGATGAAGCTGACAAGGTTCTCAATGAATTCCATGCAGGAAATTGTGGTGGACACCTCTACTGGAAGTCAACTACAGATAAGATCTTAAGGGCTGGTTTTTATTGGCCAACCTTGTTTTCAGACGTAAAGAAATTTGTAAATGCTTGCCATAAGTGTCAGATCTTTGAAGGCAAGAGAAAATTATTACCCTTACCATTGAAACCAATTTCCACCGAGAAACCCTTTCAACAATGGGGCCTAGATTTTATTGGAGAAATCCATCCTCCTTCTTCTGGCCAAGACAGATGGATCCTCACTACCACATATTACTTTACTAAATGGATTGAAGCAATCCCATCCAGACAAGCCAATGATTATGTAATCATAGGATTCTTAGAAACCAATATACTATCAAGATTTGGCTGTCCTGAGAAAATTATAACTGATAATGCTGCTCCTTTCAAGTCTAAGAAAATGATAAGTTTTTGTAATAAGTATCATATCACTTTAGGCCATTCCACAGCTTATTATCCTCAGGGTAATGGACTGGCTGAATCTTCCAATAAAAGTCTCATTAATATCATTAAAAAATTATTGGAAGAAAATAAGAAGAATTGGCATAACAAACTTACCAATGCATTGTAGGCAGACATACTTACTACCAAAAAATCAATTGGGACCAATCCATATGAATTAGTTTATGGTATTGAGGCTATATTTCCATCATCTTTAGGAGTTCTTGTAATGAAGTTACTTCAGGAGGCTCAAGTAGAACCAAATGATATTCAGAGAAGAATAAATCAAACAATTCACTTGCAGCAGACCAGAGAAGAAGTTTATCAACGATCCCAAGTTTTGCAGGAAAAATTAAAGAAGATGTTTGACAAAAGGACCAAAGCAGAAGATTTTCAACTGGAAGACAAAGTTTTAAGATGGGATTCTAGAAGGGAAGATAAAGGAAAACATGGGAAATTTGATTTCTTATAGAAATGACCTTACATCATTCATGCTTTACAGGGAAATAACACATATTTTTTGAATAATTTGGATGGTTCAGAAGCTGAGGAACGACCAGTCAATGGTCGAATGTTAAAACACTACTTTGATCCTATTTACTAGGATGTTCTAATTCTTTAACATGTACATAATATATCCTTTGTAATGCATCAGTTTGGAGTGGATAGTGACCTGGAGTTGAAGCCCGAAGAGAAGGCCCTAAGCTTCAGAAGTTTTACTATCATATATATAATAAACCAACAAGAAGAAGAAGATTTCATGGTTCGGTTAAAGGCATTTTTAGGCATCTGACCTGTTGTTCTTTACTTTTCACAAGGAAAAGCCATCCCCAAGTGGAGCCAGTGTTAGAATCCTATACCAATAGGTGTCATTTTTCATGATTGACTTGTTGAACTATGCAATATGTTCAAACCCTTTTCTTGTTGCAAAGGTGTTCCATATTCTCAAAAAATCAAAAATTTTAAAAAATGTAAAGAGGGTATACCCTAAAAGAAAAATTAAAGGGTGAAAAGAATAAAAATGGCCAAAAAAGTAAAAGAAAATGAACCCCACCAAAAGAAAGGCCAAGGAAAGTGTGCAAGTCTAAATGCCACTACTATTTCATTTTTTGTAATAAGCTATTGTGTGCAGTTTGTCAAACTCTTGCCACAATTTATGAAGAGTCAAACTGTTTAAACTTGACTCATTCATTTTTCAATTTCATGTTTTAGAGATAGAGAATAAAATCTGACCAAACTGTTTAATATTGGCAGATAAGTAGATAGGTAGAGTAAATAAAAGGAGCTCAATAGTTTAATCTGAGCCCTTGGATGTAATAAGGTTAGAACTAGATAGGTTTCCACATGTAAAAGAAAAAGTGTGATAAGGGTTTTCCAATCTAAGTGCACCCTAATAAAGAAGAAAAAATGGTAGAGTAAAGTAGGTAGGGTAGGTAGATGTTGTTGCAGAATTACATGTGATGAATGATGGTTCTAAATGTGTTCAATTTTATTTTCATCACAAGTGCAAAGGCAAACACTCCATTGGAAGAATTTCAAAGCAGAGGAAAGTCAAATTATTAACTTCCCTTCTCATTTTTCCCTAAAAATTTCACTAATTTCCCCTAAGTGCTAAGGTATTTGAAAATTAAAGGGGCTCAAGGCATTTCCTTGACTTTTGGGGGGATCGGACCCTCGGCCCAATAATTGGAAAAAACTTAAGTACTTAAAATCATTCATCATCACACTCATTTACTTCAAAAAATTCTTTCCTAAATAAAATCCCATTTTACTTAGGAAAATCATGAGATATTTCATAAAAAACCCTCAAAATCACATTTTATCCTAAGTTTAAGTAATGAAGTGATTATAATACAATTTGCTTCTAAAAACTTCACTTTCTTAGTTATATTAATGTATTTTCAAGTTTACCTTGTCCCCTTGTCATATTAACATTGATTTTATTTATTAACTCCTTATAGAAATGACCTTCTCCTATTATATATAATTCCTTTTATATAATATCCCAAAAACCCATGTATTATGATTTTAACCAAAGTATTTATTCCTCACTCGTTCAAATAAAAAACCCACTTTATACCCCCTTTGGTTAAAATATATCATTATATGTTAATCCCTCCCCCTATGGTAATTGGGTTAATCTAATTTAATTATCATATAATAGAAATACATTAAAATGATTTAAAACATGTTTTATTACGTGTTTTAAAACAAAAAATAAACCATCCCTTGCGTATTTTCCTCCCCAACCCTTCATCATACGCAAGAATTAATTAATCCCCACGATTAATTAAGAACCTAACACGCCAATCAAAATGCTCCCGATGCGATTAATCAATAATAAATTGTGTTGGGCCCTCCTATTAACTCCCCGTCAACTTCACTCCCCGACCACCGTTCGATCACCCGCTCCAAGATCAATGACTACTGATAATTCCGCTGGACATCCCCGATCCGAACAATAACATGCCAAATGACAGTGGTTTTCAAATAGTACCATAGCCACATGTCATTCGTTCTATGGAATCGCTGCCCATCCGCTCAATACCGCCTTCCCTCAAAAGCGGTGCGGAAAAAACTGCTTACCACCTCCCCCCCGTGACTCATTTGTCGTACATACTGACGTCATTTATTAAAATAATTAAAAATTCACCACCCTTTTGACTTTGTGAATAAAAAAATTCTCCCCATGTCTTTTTCACTATTTTGTACGCAGAAAATGACTTCACCCTCCATGCAAAGAATTTTAAAAAAATCAACTATCAAGCGCCCTTAACTATACTTTGTTGACGACTATTGCATACCAGTGATCCAGAGCTCGTCTGCCTCAACCAGTACCTGTCCAAATTACTGTACATTCCCGAAAATAGGTATTTACCCTAATTTCCACTGAACTCCGTTAGAATCTTGGTTTTTGTTTAAAGAACTCTATACAGAAAACTCAAACAAGATTCTAAATTGGTCTCCTTGAGTTCCCAAAACCGCAATTGAATCCCCAAAACCTGAGATTGTGCCCATTTCTTCAAAAACCCCGCAATTCATTTCTGAATCCACAAGAACCAGAAATGGAGATTCTCTTGGCTTTAAATGTCACCCCATTGAACGCCCCTCACAGAGACTTGGATTATTTATCATTAGTCGACAGAGATTTCCAAATTAAAGACCTAGTTTTTAGTGATAGTCCTCTTTGAATTTTTTATCGCTGCAGAGACAATTATTTGAATGGCTTGGATATGATTGGGTTATGGGAATCTAATCTTCCCAGGTACCTCTTTCCCTCCATCCATATTTTTCCTGAGATAATCCATTACTGTCATGCCAACTATGATCCTAACCAAAGAGCAATCTTATCCCCAAGTCAAGATGCGCTCTTCCCAATAACTGCTCAGTCTATCAATGAGATGCTACATTTTCAACCTGATCAAGCCCTCACTCCGCTGTCCATGGGAGAATTACTTAAGAAATCCACTAAACTATCCCATGAAGAATTAAGCCACATCTGTCAAACCTTTATGTTGCCTAATCATCAGCCTAAAGCCCTCCCCCTTATGGGTATGTTTTTTTCACTGAGGAGGGTAGACTTGTTTTGGATATGATATCCTTTATAATGGGCTTTAATACCAGTGAATATTTTGACCATTTGATTCTAGTATTATTGTCTATTTTTACCCCTGGACAGCCTCCTGCTGTCAAGTATGACTTTGCATCCTACATTGCAGACAATACCATGATCAATTCATGAGATTAGAAAATGAGAAAGTGTTCAAGTATTTGTCTGTCATTTATCATCTCATGCTATATTACCAGTCAGAAAATTTCCCTTTCTATATCAAAAAGCTTGATGCCAAAGGGGATCCTAGGTCTGTTATCTTTTGGTCAGCCATCACTCATAGTTCTCGAGATTCTCCCTATTCCTATAATGAGTTCATTGATCTTTTTATACACCCTACAACCACCTTGTTGACAGGAGTTTCTCCTCCAAGGCTCAACAATGAAATCAAGAAAACTTTACAGCTCTCAAAACAATACAAAGTTGGTGATTGGTACTTATACCAAAATCACACAGAAGTCAGAATATATGGATGTGAATTATGTCCATTCAAATTGCCAAAATATGTCCCCATGAGACTCTTTGCATTAGAGTATTTCAGGCAGATGAACAACTCTGATATAATTCATTTTTGCAATGCAAAGAAGAAGGCTCAACTCCGGATCAAAAGTCAATTAGGTCCCTTTATCTGTAACTCTAGGGATGCAGGGGAAGAAGCTGAAAAGATATTAGAAGACCGTTTCAGATTACAAAAGAGTTTCTATTGGGTACCTTATGACCCATTCAGCTTCATTTGTGATAAAAGAATGAAAAATAAATCAGCACCATACATGCATCAAAGAATCCCAAAGATTGAAAAATATGCTAATACAGATGAATGGATAGAAGGAACATTGATAGAGCAGGATAGTGAGCAGGTCAATGTAGACAATGTTATGAAAGATCTTGAAAAGATGCTTGACCTAGACTCTTTTGCACAGGTACCAAGATCAGAGGTTGGTCCTTCCTCAGCTGGAATTTTTCAGCAGAAGTTACAAGAAAACATTGTAGTATCATCTAAGGGAAAAGAGAAAGAGGTTGATATACAAGTTAAAGAAACATTCACTATGACAGAACAACCTCAAACTTCCAAGGGACAGGATCAAGTATAGGTTTCTTCTGTTCAAACCAATCCAGTAGAAATGTCAATTTTGCAGACTCCATTAAATGTAGAAAAGGGAAAAAAGAGAGATGCTGAAGCTGCTACCCCTCTCACGGGATCTTCACAACAACCTCAGGCCAAGAGACAGAAATTGAATACTCCTCCAGAAGTAGAATCTATTGATGAAATCCTTGATATTCAAGGACAAGAACAATTGGGCAGTCAACAAACAGGTACAGTCAGTGGAGCATCCACTACCTCACAAAGGAAAGAGCTACAAAAGCAACAGAGTGTTGAAATATCTTCTTTCAAAACACCAGTTAAAGATGCAAGAGATATAAATAAGACATTTATCAATATAAAAGCCAGGAATGATCCTTTAAGAATCCAGGTTTATAATCAATATTTGAAGATGGCTCCTAAGAATCAAGAAAGATTGATGTCATCATATGACATTCAGCATGGCAAAATGATAGTGAGTCACTTCAAACCCAAAGTGCAGCAACCTCAAACAGCCGCAGATTAAATCAGGACAAATTTTGAAGTCTTAGCAAAGGATATTCATCCTTTAGATCAGATTGAGTTACATAAGAAAACTGGTGAAATGATCTATTCTACTTTGACTGATAAGGCAATGGAAGCTCACAGGATACAGGATTCTTTATAGAACACTAGTACACAATTGCAGCTTGAAAAGGCTTCTTCTCAAGCCAAAGATAACATGATAAAAACATTGGAGGAAATAATTATTGGATTAGGTCATAATCCAAAGGATGTCAAAGGTATAGAAGCTCTAATCAAGAAAAAAGATGATGACATTGCAGCTTTGAGAAAGCATTTGAAATTGCCAGCTTCAAGACATCCTCAAACTGAAGAAGTAATAAAGAAGAATTCTAAAGAAGAAATGATGGATTTGATTTTGAGGCTGAATGAGCAACTGACTGAAACAGAAAAAGAGCTTGAACAAGCATTAAAAGACAAGCAATCTAGTGTTCCAGTATCTACAACAGAGGTTATCACAGGTCCAACAAGTCAGCCAACAGGTCAACCAACAGAGCCATCATAGGTAAATACTTCAAATTTGAGTACAGAAGAACTAATAAAGTCAATGAATGACTTGAAACTTCAAGTAATAGAACTTCAACACAAAAAGTTACAGCTTATTAATTTGAAATAGAAATATGATGTTTCAAAAATGACTGTTGCTGACAAAACAAGAGAAGTCAAAAATTTGGAGAAATTGGTTAAAGCTTTGGAAAAGGATCTCAGATTGGAGAAACCTTTAAGAGAAATAAATGACATTCTTTGGGATAATATTATCCAGTCAATAAAATATATCTGGCCTTCAATTCAGATAATATACGAGCAGAATGATTTGGTCAAAGTAGCTCTGGATGAAGTTGAAAACACACGAGAAAAATTAGGAAATAAGCTTGAGGAAGCCAATCAGCTCATACAATTTCTAAACACCCAAACCAGACAACAAATTGCAGATCAGGTTATTCAGAACATAACTGGAACAATCTTAGAGATAAAAAGAGTTTTTACTAAAAGAACTCTTATGCAAAATTTAGAACGAAGGTGCTTTGACATGCAAGGAGAAATGATTTCTTTGAAAGAAAGGTTTGATGTTTTATTGAATAAAGGGTTGCCCAGCCCTATGGTTTCAGCAGATAAAATAATGGACCTGGAAAGTTATGTTGAGAAATTGGACAAACATGCTCACAATCAAGCTAGTTCCTCAACCATCTCATCAGAAGCAACATTACCTACAAGAAGGAATCTTCATGACAGATTAGAGAATTTGTTTTATCTTGAACATGAAGTAAAACATTTATTTCCAAATCAGCCTAATTTCTTAAGATATACCGAGGCTGATGAAACATTGAGGAAGCTTCAACAGACCAGAATAGCAAAAGATAAATGGTGGGAAGATCTATTGGAACTTTTGTAAAATTTATCCTTACATGAAATTTTGCCTATTTACTGCAGTATAAAGGATAAAGAGATAAACAAATGTCAAAGAGTATCGGTTCAGTTAAAAGTGTATCAGTAAGAACACAGAGTATCAGTGAAGCAAGACAGTTAGAACAAAATTACTGAAGAGGACAACAATGAGCCACAATATAGGTCCTCCCTCCAGCACATTCTCAAAAAGAGGAAACAACACAACATCAGTTGCTTTTTGTCTTATCTACGAGACCATTTGTCTCTATTTTTATTGTAACTTATTTGTGAGTCATCTTAGATTATATCTCGTTTTGTTAAGAGATATTTTGTATGATTTTTTGTATAAATAAGCCCTCAATCGGATTATTGAGGGTGGATTCTTATACTTTGATGTAACATTGAATATCTTGGAATAAAGATCTTTGGAGAAATTTTTCGTGGCAAAACTGGACAAGGAATTGAGGCAGAAGACTTTTCTCAGGATTCATGCGTCAAATGAAGGATCAATAAGTCATTTCTATATCATGTTTTGAAGTTTAATATTTGTTTACAATATCATCTGTGTTTCATTATCTTGATATTTAACGAAAAATATTAAATCAGAAATTACTTAGGTGTAATCTAATTTCAGTCGTTATTATTCTAAATCTTTTCCTCTAAACTAGTTTAAACAATGAATTCTCAATTGCTCCTGTTTGTCTAGTTCATATATCTTTGGTTATTTAGTAAAGAATACTTAACTGCTCTTTATTGATAATCAATCTATTTCTCTTCTCTTGAATGTGTTGAAATATTCTTCGTTGCCTTTCATCCATTTGAATTCCATTCCATTCACTTTAGATCTATAATTGTTTCTAGTTTGATTATCTTGCCCTGATAAACCATCTTTTGTTAAAAAACTTAAGCCAGTGCAGCCAATCCTTTGACTCCATTAGCCCAATGGACTGAAACTACTTGATTTTAATCTCAGCTAAAGAATTCCATCAACCCAAACAAAATAAAAACCCTTGGACTTTATAACTAGCCTAATATTTTCAAGAACAAAGCTAAATTTTATAGAGAGAGCCCTCTCTGGGTACAGATTGGCTAGATTTTGTACTTGAAGGTTGGCTTGTGGTTACCTCGGACCCCTTTCCTCTTCCAACAACTTCAAGCAAAATCTGAGTGATAACAGAATCTTAGGTGGCTTAGAGTTAGGCATATAAAATATTTCCTTCACATACCCAAGTGCACCATTCACCAAGCCAACTTCAACCCACAAATTACATGTCAACATAACACGTTGGACACAACACAACAAAACTTCATGGTCCAGTTGATCATCATCGGCACCACTAATTTCTGAATTCACAACAATACATCACGAAATTGGAGAATTTAATGATTTCAACATATGCATGTTATGGAAGGAGACCAAATTATTTGTGGGAAATATGTGAACTACTGCATTAAATAAATCCCTTTCTCTAGGATGCAACCTGATATCAAGCCCGTGACATAAGAAACTCCTAATCATCAAGAATAGGTTTTGTGTTTCTTATGTTATTGAGGACTCTACAAAAACAAGATTGTTTCTCATTACTCCCTTGTTGGCGAAATATTGTTTCAAGTCTAACAACAATGTTGAATTTTTTCCACAATACTTTCCTTGTTGTATTACCCGCATATAAAGGCTTATCTCTCACAGGAGGTAGCTGGCCAAGGTCACCCACAAGGATGACGTATCTAGCACAAAAGGACAATTCTTTTTCTCTAGAAACGCTTCTCGTAATCGAGCATCTATTTGCATGAATAACCTTGATCCAAAAAATCTCATTTCATCAATCAATATATATCGAATATGCCTCATTTCTTCTCGGAATACTACCGGTGATTGACCCTGTAGTGGTTTCATATCTTTAATTGGGATTTTTAGAGCAGAGTGTATTCTTTTTGCATGTATATTAAAAGAAACTATTCCTGTTGGGGCAAGAAGAAGCAAAGGACTTTTTCCATTGCTTGAAAAATTAGAAGGAGATTCATAAATACAATGGATAAGGAAAGACTTGCCAGTGTCTCCAGTGCCCTGAACAATGATAAGAAGAGCTTCATGAATCTCATATTCAGCAAAATGTCTTAAAACAATTTCAAAAGCAAGTCTTTGTTTTTCTGCCAATGAATCTGGAGAGGAAAATTTTCTATTTGAAAGGTCAACAATATCACCCCTTGATATTCCATTCCTTATAAAATTAACAGCTTCTTCGGCCACATCATCAAAAATAGTTGTACTTTTCCAGTCAAAGGATATATCAAAATCCCTTTGACCAAGGGTGTGAAGATCAGAAACATTGACAATACTTGGTGGAACCAAGCGAGAGAAAATTTGCCACTCTTGAAAATCATCTTCAAGATTCATTTCCAAGTTAGCAAAATCACCATCTTCTCCATCTTCAATATTTTCAAAAATTGATGGATTTCGATCAACATGCCATGCTCGATATCGGAAATACCTCCAATTTTCAACAATAATTTCAGCTGAAAGCCTAATCTCAGCGGAAATGTCATGAAATGGCTTGTACAAGAGAAATTTTGTTCAGCAAAACGTTTCAAATTCCTCTGAACCTTCACTAGGAATAGAATAAAATCGTGGCCAGACCCGAACAATCGCATGAACATCTCTAGGCTTCCAGGGATATTTTTTACACTTGTTATCAAATGTCCAAGATCTTGTTGTTTCTATCAAAAATAGATGTTCAAGGAAAAAAGGCCTCTTCTGATAATGTTGAACAAAATTATTTTCAAATGAACATTGCATGCCATCCCATGATATTTTCCTGAAAACCTTTCTTCCAACATTTAATGAACCAAATTTTTAACTACAAACAACAAGAGGTAGCTTAAGCAACATATGGCATGTTTCTTGTGCTCCAATGTCACGTTCAACAATTGTTTCTGCAAGAAAACTTCTGTAAGCACATAAAGCATGATCCTCAGAGGCAATAGAATTTGAAATTCTAGTTAACATATCATGATAACTTTCATACCTTTTCTCGGCTTTTGATGCATACTTCGAAATATATTTCAGGACAGCATGCCAAGAAAGCACTGGCTAGCAATCAACATTTGCACAACACACTGTTAGAAGGTCAATTTTATGTACATTGAGCCTTATCATCATTTCTTGCCGGGTCATTTTTTTTCTTCCTTGATCATATATGAACAATCTTGAGTCCTCAAAAAGATCCCATGGAGCATTTTACCGACAAGCGAGAATAGTGCCCTTTTTGCGCAAACAAGAATCTACACTACACTTTGTGTGCCTTTGGACACGGTTCAACAATTCTTCATAATCATTATGAGGATTGCAAGAGAAAATCTGATCAGTATTCAGTAGGAAAGGGTTGTCATTGAGACTTCTTAGAACCGTTATATTGTGACGATGTATTTCACGTGGATTCCATGCAGTTACATAATTGTCAAAGAATCTCTTTACATGTTGCAAATCACAATCATTTGACCAATCAAGTATTTCCATGTCAAGAGCTCATTGCAACCATAGGAAACCATGGATATGTGTTGAACCTCTATGTTTCCACTCATATCTAAAAAAAATGAATACAGAGTTACTACAAAAAATATAAATAGAAAATTATTAAGAAATTGACAATGAATAGAAAATAGATTCAAGAAAACATACCTATACCAGAAGTCTTTAGCTTTAAGATATTTTTGGATGAATTCCTCTTGAAATATATTGAATCTATGGTGCATAAATGTGGCAATGATATGAGGGTACTGGATAACATTTTCAATTTTCATACGATGCTCATTTAAGGAATGAGAATGTGAGGGTACAGGCATGAGGCTATGCAGCTCTGGCCACTTTGTGTCAGCTGCACTCAAAGTAAAAAACAAGGATGGACATCCCAGCTGAGTAATCATGTCACTCAATTCAGCCTGACATTTAGTCCAGTATGCCCTTGTACCTCTCAGAGAAGACCCAAACCACATAAGATGCTCAGCCAACTTATCATCTGGTAAATCAGAAAGTTGCTGATGCAAGTTATCAATTGTTGTCGGTGAGTTATCATGTAAATTTTTCTTCACAAAAACTAAAGCAATTGCTTGGCTACGATGCCTCATTATCATGTTGAATAGGTAATATCAGAAGTAAGGATGGCTTCCAAACCTATGATCATAGTATCTAATAAGATGCAATACATACTCATGAAGTTCAACAGTACAAATGTGTGGTTGCAACCAATCAGCATCACCAGTGAGGAACAATGTGGGGAGTTCCATATCTAATAACCCCTCAGTATTATATTCATTCACCAGAGATGTTCCAATACTAGGCTAATCCATTTCATGAACATGTGAAGAATCAACATTATCAAGAAATTCTCTAATTTCTTCCACTTCTCTCCATTCAATGGGTAGGCGAGCAACAAAAGAATAAGGGTGAGAGGGAAAATGCTCAAGAGGAAACCCTTCATTATTAGCTACATTGATCTCAAATTCTATAATGTCACAATCAACAAATTTAAGCCTGGAGGAGACATCTGTTGATCTTTCGGGCAGAGCATTCACTGAATCATAGTCAATTACAACATCTCGATAATATTGATCACGTTCAATTTTGAAACGCAATGCAGCCATAACTCGAGATATTTTTACATAACATTCATAATATTTAGACTGAGCAGCATGTCTTCTCACAATTAGAAAGTCAAGATCTTCAACATGTCGGAGAAGACTTTGTGAAATTTTAGAAATATCTTAGGGAAAGCTAATTGCGTGTCCGCTATACTTATATTTCCCACCTCAAGCATGTTTCACTTGCAAAATAGGATTTACATGTGCTATTAACATTTCTTCAACTTGAGTAAGAACTCTTAAATATGAGTTTGCTCACCAGGATCCATGTTATTATAGCCATAAAAATGATGTGAACCTCTTTCATTCTTCCATCGTGTGCAAACAGGTCCTTCAAAATCTCTCAAAACCTGGATTCCAGGATATGATTCTTGGCAGATGTGGCACATTTGGAAAACTGACAAGCTATCTATCTTTTCTCAAAATCTTTTATGCACTGCAATCATTTTTTCATCAAAATAAATATGATTTGTATTTCTTGGACCATGTGGAGAATGATGTGGAAGAGTATAATTTCTTCTAAAATTTACTTGATTTTCAGCACCAGGAGATTCCCTTCCCAAATTTGAAACATGTGGAACAGATCTATGACATGATATTTCCAAATTTATGGTCTGCATTTTTGGAACCTGAGAGGATGACAAGCTTTCTTTAGCATAATTTTTTTTTTAAATTGAATGTCCAAATAATTAGAATTGAAAAAATGGAAAAAAAATCAAATTCATTCAATATTTACATTTCTTTGGCAATGTGGATGAAGTGTACGAGATGGTTTCTCTTCACTTCTAACATCAGTATATAGAACATTTGGCAAGTTAGTTTCTCTATTGAAATTATTTTTTTCTTGTTAGAACAAAATAAAATTCTTTATAAAACTAAATGTCTAAAAAATAAAGATTTATAATTGTACAACTAACAATAAATGAAAAAATGAGGAAAATATCAAATTCATTCAACATTTACATTTTGTTGGCGATGTGGATGAATGCTATGAGATGGTTCCTCTTCACTTATAACATCAGTAGACGAAACATCTACAAAGTTAATTTGTATGCCTCTATTGAAATGAGTTGTGTCATGTTTGAAGAAAATAAAATGCAATAAAATTCATGTCAAATGTACCAAAAATTCAAAAACTTAAAAATCAAATCAAATGCATTGAACATTAACATTAGTTTGTCAATTTGATTCTCGAGGGGAATGCAATGGAATGTTATGATGTGCTTCATATTCAAATCTCAGATTAGTAGATGGAAGACTTGGGGAGATAATTTCTAGACCTCTATTAAAATGAGGTGTATCCTATTCCAAGAGAATAAAATACCTTATTAGTAAAAAAAATGTAAATAGAGGAATGTAATAAAAAAACCCCTATTGCAGCAAATGTAAAGATATCATTGGGTTACCTCGATTGTTCCACGCGAAATTCTATCAGGGATGACTGATTCTCTTCATGGGACAACATTATTTTGAGAAGGGAGATTGGAAAATATGATGTTTCAACCAGCTGGATCCAAATTATCAAACAAATGGCCAGTCAAACTATCATCCAAGTTATCACATACAATGTCATCATTGCCTCCACCATGGATATTTTGCAACCTTTGGCCTTTCTCACAAGGTGCAATTGCAGAGACAAAAGGGTTAGGGTGAAAATTTTTATCCATGTTATCAATATGATGTTCTTCCCTATTGCGAGATGTTTCCTCAATATTATGAAAAATTTTAGGAGAGCATTGAAAAACAAAATTATGCTGACGAGGAGAATATTCTGGCAATGAAATATCAAGGGGAAATGTTCTTTCCATGATATCATCCATAGTATGATACCTACGAGGAACCATAAAATCATTTTGAAGAGTTGTTTCACTCATTCTTCTA